>CAUYON010069099.1:0-17370 GCA_963573935.1 Arctocebus calabarensis
AGTTTGATGAAAATATTCCAAATTGTACATAAAACCAGCACATTGTACCCAATGATTGCATTAATGTACACAGCTATGATTTAATAAAAATAAAACAAAACAAAACTCTTCAGGGCCCTCAATCATTTTTAGGAAGGTAGAAAGGTGGAGGGGTCTAAGACCAAACAGTTTTGTTTTTTTTTTAATTTCTAAATATTATAGGGGTACAATTTTTTTTGGTTCCATGCTCAAGTCAAGGTCATAAGTATGCCCATCACCCAGATAGTGTGTTCACTGTACTCATTACCAAGTAGAGAACCACTGTCAGGTGCTGTCACACAAGGGCGTCCGGGGGTTGGAGAAGGAAAAGCTCTTCATGATCACTAAAGAGCGACAGGGGAGTGAGGCAGTCTCGCACTGCATTATACTATTCAGCCCTCAGTTGAACTTGTCTCCCACTTACTGAGAGCTGCAGTCTCTTAGCCACTCCCACCCACCTCCTTCTGCTGTCTGGGGGATCCTTGAGTGATTCCAGCAGCTCCCCAGCACTTAGAGAACAGGCCCCTGGGACCTCTATTGTGGTCCTCAACGCCGCACAGGCCTCAATGCAATCCTGAAGCTCATCTTTTTTCCTCTACCCCTGGCTCTGTTTTGTTCATGAAGTTAGTTCCCTGTGTCCAGAATCTCCTTAAAGTCTCAATAATCACTCTAGGTCACACGTTACACCTGACATGGGACAAAGCACCAAGAAGGCCCTTGATGCTCCCGAAGTGCCAGCCTTCTCAGCCATGCAGCCCACCTAAAAAAATCCACATCAATTGGCCGGGCGTGGTAGTTCACACTCCTAATCCTAGCACTATGGGGAGACTGAAGCAGGAGGATCACTTGCGCTCAGGAGTTTGAGGCCAGCTTGAGCAAGAATGAGACCCCATCTGTATCAGAAAGAGAAAAAACTAGCCGGGGTTTGTAGTGGGCATCTGTACTCCCAGCTACTTGAGAGGCAAGAGGATCACTTGAGCCCAGAAGTTTGAGGTTGCAGTGAGCCATAATAATGACACAGCCCTCGAGCTGGGGCAACAGAGCAAGACTTTGCTTCCAAAAAAAAAAAAAATTCTACATCCAGAAAGAGGGAAGAAGTTACCTTTCATGGCTCTTTCAAGCCCTAGGGAGATTTTCCTAATGAGTCTTTAACACACTGAAGGTCCCAGCAAGAAGGCCTGCTAGAGTGTTTTGAAGAAATATCTGGAGATGGGATAGTGCTCAGGAAGCCAAGACTCAGGCACCGGACTCCAGAACTGTCTCCAGGACAGAACTCGGTTGCAGACATGGAATTCAGACAGCATTTCCAGCATAGCCTTCAGAGGCTGCTGGAAAATTGAGAGACTGCATCAGGGAGACAGGGCTCGTTGCTCATCCTGGCTGCCACAGTAGAAAGAGGCAATAAACACGCCCTGGACAAGTGAGGGGAGGAGGAGGAACCGACAGAGTCCGCACTGTCTTCATGTCTGCTCCAGGACCGGCTGGTGTGCTTCCAGTTCATGCTGACCATCCAGTTCCTGAAGACAGGCTGGTGTGAGTGTGGGTTGGGCCCAGCTACTAAAAAGACTTTCAATCTGGGATAGAATCTCAGCTCTAGCTGCAGTTTGTAATAAATGCATAGAAGGAACATGCTTCTTGGAATGCCCAAGTGAGGCGTCAGGGGAGCCGACTTCTACTCCTTACTTTGCCTCCAACCTGCTGAATAGCCCCGAGTGAGCTTTAGTTTTTATTCTTGTAAAACACAGTGATCTAGAGTAAATGTCATATCCGCTGAACAGGAGCTTCCCAGGTCCCCATTTCTCTTCGGGCCCCTGGCAACCACCACTGTCCTCTCTGCGTCTGAGTCTGGCTATGCTAGATATCACCAGTGAGCAGAATCCGGTGGCACCTGTCTGTCTGTGACTGGTTGTGTCCCTCAGCATAACTGTCCTCCAAGTTCATCCACTCTGCTGCAACTTAAGGATGAGTAACACGCCACTGTATGTACAGACCGCATTTTCTTTGTCTCTCCCCTCTGCAGATAGACACTAAGAGGGCAGATCTCACGTTCAGCGTTCCTACCAAGGTTAAAAAGGAAGTGATCTCTAGACACCCCTTTCAGCTCTTGCCCCTCTGGAGCCTGAGGAGAACAGCTGTGACTGTAAGCAGCACTGTAGCCAGTGCATGGCTCCCACAAGACACGCTCCTCCCAACCTCCCTTCATTTCAAAAGATGTCTACCCTGACCTCAGTCCAAATTGGATTCCACGCCTTTGTCCTGCCTGTTCTTGCCTCCTGCCACCTCGCCACTTAACCATACCCTACACCCTACTCTCCTCCAAGGAGGGCTCAGGTCTCGCTGCCTCCTGAAAGCCCCCTCTGACTGCCTAACCTTGGGACTGGGAACACTCATACTGCTCACGGTTTGGCTCTCAAGCCAAGCTCTCAGGGGCTGCCCCACCACCTCTCAGATGGTTGCTCCATCTGATACATAGACTATTTTTTTTTAATTGTGAGACATAATATTCAAAGAAGTACAGAAAAATGTGAATGCAAGGTTTAAAGATTATCATGTGAATAGCTTGTTCGCTCTCCAACTCAACAGTAAGGTCCCTGAGGCTACAGCTCCACTGGCTTCTTTCTCAGCATCCCCCATGAGGCTGAGGGCACCGTGACAGCTGATCTTACACACACACAGATCGCAGTCCAAACCTCAACAAGCAGGTGTGAGTTCCCGAGCAGGCCCCAGGTTGGTGAGCCTAGGATCTTAGGAGTTTCCTGGCTCACTGTCCAGCCTTTCCTGGAGCCTAGGATGCTGCATTTCTAACAAGGGCCACCTATAGCACTCTGGGCAGCAAGGTCAGGAAGGAGAAAGTAAGAGTGAGCATGACCTTGTGGGCCAAATCCCAAACAACTGAGGCAAGGGGCATGTCTGAGGCTCCACTGAGAGGAAATTCAGCCACAGAACAAACTCTTCCACGGCCAGGGGATCCTAACTGTCCTCACGTCCAGCCTGTTGGCCCTGATAACCTCCAAGCCCTCTTAAGTCCCCGAGGAAGGAACATGAAACATACTGGCGTGAGCATCCAGGACACCTCTGGGAACCTCTGAGCCCCTATTCTCTCCCATCTCCTCTGAGCTCTCAGTGGCTGCAGCCCTCCTCCTCCTCTGCTCACACACCCTAACATGTCTCTTCTGTCACTGTACAGTCACTAGGGGGCCGGCCAGAAGCATCAGGAATAGTAAAAGATAACGGGTTGACGCCCATCTCTAGCACACTCTGTGCAGCGTAGTTATCCAGGACCAAACAAGTGTTTTCATTTTAGTAAACCGTCATGCATTCAAGTTTGTTTTCCCTGCTTAAATACAGGAACTGACTCTAACATGTTCATTTACTGGTCAGCTAATTATTTGAAAATATTCATTGAACCCCTTTTTATGTACTAGGCAGCAAGGATGTGACTGTAAATGGGACAAACATGGTTCCTGCCCTTCTGGGGTTACTCAGAGAAGGAAAGGCAAGCAATGTGCAAGCAGAGAAAGAAAGAGCATAATTACAGCACAAGGCAACAGGAAATCTGCAGATGCTCAGGGAGGCCTCCTGTGGTGACTTTCAACTTGAGACCTGTAGCTGGCCCTGTGAAGGGCAGGGAGATGGAGATGCTGCAAGTGCAAAGGCCCTGCGGTGCGCTTAAGGAAGGGACAGAACCCTTTTTGTATCCTTCATGATGCCTACTCAAAGAACTGGGTGACTGTTGAATTTTATTTGATCTGTGATTAAGACATGGCAGCAAGAAGATAAAATGCCAGGGATTCAAATCTTTCAAATTTAATGCCAACTTCCAGAATAGCAAACATGGCTGGGTGCACTTTAGGAGGCCAAGGTGAGAGGACTGCTTGAGGCCAGGAGTTTGAGGCTAGAATAGCAAATGCCAAGAGGAGAAGCAGGCTGAGGGATTGGAAGAGAACAAGCTCAGCTCAGGACATGCTGAGTTTGAGTTGTCTGGGGGCACTTCCAAGGGCATCTGGAAGCCTGAGTCTGGGGTTGAGCCAGAAGGTCTGTTCTGGGATTACAAACTGTGAAGTGCTGACAGCGGGCCTGGAATGGGCTGCTCACAGAGAGGACGCAGAACGAGGGATGTGGGTTGGGGTCAGCTGAGCCTTGGGATATGCCTAAGATGGAGGAATATGCCGAGTTGTAGTCAGAGAAGTAGGAAGAGGAACAGAAGAGGATGGTGGGGTGAGGCCACCAGGGCTGAGGCTCCGATGTTGGGTAAGACGGGGTCTGACCTGAACAGGGGGAGAGGGCCTGGCTCATGGAGGTCAGGGTAGCACCAACTACAGCAGCAGGGGAAGTGGAAGAGTGGGGGAGGCTTGAATATGCTTGTGGGTGTGGGAAGATCTGAAGAAGCTCCCTAGCCAGCTCTCTTGCTTTCTTCAATCTCATTTTCCTCCAGCCACACTGACCCCGCCAGGAGCTCACAGGTTCATCCCTACCCATCCCACTGTTCTGTTTTGTCCCTGGAGCTTCACACTTCTTTTTTTGTGACGTAGTTTTACTTTGTCGCCCGTGGTAGAAATACCGTGGTGTCACAGCTCACGGCAACCTCAAACTCTTGGACTCAAGTGATCCTCTTGCTTCAGCTTGAGTGTCGGGACTACAGGCACAGTACAAAACACCCAGCTAGCTTTAGAGATGGGGTCTTGCTCTTGCTAAAGCTGGTCTCGGACTCCTGAGTGCAAGCAATCCACTCACCTTGGCCTCTCAGAGTGTTGGAATTATCGGTGTGAACCACCACACCGGCCTAGCTTGGCACTTCTTGATCCCTCACACCATTCAGCTCCCTGCTCAAAACGTTTCCTCCTCATCAAAAGGGCCTCCCTGGGAACTGGAACCCTTCTGCACTATCAGTAGGAATGTAAAAAGGCATGGCTGCTGTGGACAATTGTCTGATGGTATCTCAAAAAAACGAAACGTAGAATTACCACATGATCTAGCAATTCCATGTCTGGGTATAAGCCCAGAAGAACTGAAAACGGGGTCTTGGAGAGAGATTCGTACATCCAGGTACAGAGCATTATTCACAACAGCTGAGAGATGAAAACCATGCAAGTGCTCAGAGAAGGATGACTGGATGAGAAGAACGTGGTCTGTCCGTACAAGAGAATATGATTCAGCCTCAAAAAGAAGGACATCCTGGCCTGGGCTACCAGGTGGGTGGACCTGGAGGGCACAGGGCTAAGTGAAACCAGTCAGCACAAAAGAATGAACATTGTGTATTTCCACTCTTATGAGGGACCAAGGCCAGTAAAACACACAAGACAGAAAGTTGATCCGTCCTTAACCACAAGCCTGGGGAGGAGGAGCAGGAACTGGGAGTCAGCCTTTTAAGGGCAACAGAGTTTCAGTTCAGGAAGATGAAAAGTTCTGGAGGTGGATGGTGGTGATGGTTTGCAGCAGTGTAAAAGTACTTACTGCCACTGAACTGCACCACTAAAAAGGGTTGAGATGGCAGATTTTATGTTAGATCAACTTTACCACAATTTAAAAAAAATTTAAAAGGCCTTCTCTAGCCTGCCTATCTAAGATCACCCAGCCCCTCCCCAGGAGCTCTGTTCCTCACCGTGGTTAGTTTGGCAGCACGTGTCGCCACCTAACTCCATCTTGGGAGTTTCTAGCTTGTCTCCCACCTTCTTCTCTAGAATATAAAACCCCACCTGGGCAGGCAGGGACTGGGTCTGACTTGGCCCTGCTGCTGTACCTTCAGCCTTCAGAAGGGTACCTGGCACAAAGCAGCTGCTCAGGAAGCATTAATACTGATTAAGTATATTTCTATGGAAGAAGAGGAGGGACCCAAAAACAACTGAGGGAGGATGGAGAAAAGAGATGCCCACGGGGGAGAAGTTCAAGGGCTCATTCTGGGGCTGAAAAGTACAGGCTGCAGCCTGAGGAAGCTGACAGGGGGTGAGAGCTGCCTCCCCGGGACCAGGAGACTGAGCCTTTGCAGCCAGGCCAGCGGCAGGACTGTGCGTCTGGCTCAGAAGTCTGCACATGAGAAAGGGCAGGTTTAGCCCAGGCTGGGATGGTCCTGGAGGTAACTGCCAGGGCTCAAATAACCCTTTGACCGGGGGCAGACGGTCAAGATGAGGCTACAGACGCAAGGACTGGGGACACAGGTCAGCTGGCTGGGCAGGGGCAGAGGACTGGGCATGTGGGCCCAGCTGTGCAGGAGATGCCTGAACAGGGAGGGCGAGGGCCACAGGAACACGGGCCAGACTGAGGGAAGCAAACATGGCCACGAGACTCAGGCAAGGGAGGGGTCCCGGGGAGGGGCCGCTAGCTCCTGGGCTGGTCTCCTGGGAACTGGTATTTAACTTGAAAAGTCCCCGCTAGGCTCATTGTCAGGGAGGACCTGCAGGCCAGACAGCCTCTGAACATACCCTTTCACAAGGAGAGCTATTTTTAAGTACTTCTCGCTGTTCCTTCTTTCCCCTCCCTCCTTCCTTCCACCTACACCCTTTGTATGTCTCTGAGTGGGAGAGCAAGAGAGGTCAGACGCACGCACGGGTGATCCAGCTGGCGGAACCTCCTGCCTTGTGCCAAATACCTCTCCCCTCCTGACCTGAAACATCTGGGGAGGGTGGGGCTCACACTGCAGTCCCAAACACGACTCCTGAGGCCCCGTATGGGTGACCCCGCCGTCATTCACACCCTGTCTGTCTGCTCTTCCGAGGTGGTGGAGATGGGAAACTCTCGGTCCCATTTCCCACACAAGGCGACCAGAGCAAGTGAGGTCTTTGCCTTTTGGAGAAATGGAATTCTGAGCACAGAGAAGGACAAATGAATAAAGAATAAATGACCCTTCTCCCCACTCCCAGCCCACCAATATCCCACTGCTTCAGCAGCTGGAGTGGATCCTTCCTTCCCACTCCCACTGCAGTTCAGGGAGCTGGGAAGCCTTGTTGCACAGAGGAGGGTCGGGGTGCCTGCTCCAATGGGGCCTCCAGGTAATGCAGACACGGGGACTAAACTGTGCCTGCCCTCTGACCCGCCCTCCGCACATGTGCACGGAGCGGTGTGCACTGGTTTATGGCAGTGCTCTTGGGAGAGCAAACAAATCGGAAACATTACAGATGTTCACTGTAGACGTTCCGCACCTCCCCCACCCCCAGCACATCCAGAAAAAGGAGTATTGTGGCATTTGGAGCTCCAGGTACCTGCGTGGGAATCTCTACCATATCACTGAAAGAACCCAACCAAGTCACTGCAGGTTTCTGACAGCGTGACACAACCTACGTAAAGATAACAACCCACAAACAACATGCTTTGTGAGGGAACAGGCTTTAGCAACGAGAGTCCAAGGGGACTTTAACTATCATCTACAATGATCTGATATGCGATGAGGACAATCTGGTAGAGCACACCCTACCCAAGGCAAAGGTAGTTTCTGAAGGTGACTCCGACTCTGCAATACCATGCAAGCCCCATCAGGGAGGAGGAGAGAGCAGGAGGGCAGGGACCCTCAGTCTCAGCAGCATATGAGAAGTGTGGGCTCCAGAGAGCCACCCACGTGCTGAAAAGATGAGCCTGGACCCAAACACCTGCCTCTGTGCCCTCAGAAGGACAGGGGTCTTCTGTCTGACCCTGGCCCCTGTAGGTCAGGAGCTGCCTCACCTTCGTGACTGCTGGTGTTGTCACTGCTTCCCTATTCTGGGCCATGGTCTCACCCAAAGCTCTGACCTTTGCAAGTCCTTTTACTGTGTGGCAGGCATTGTTCTAAGTCTCCCTGGACCTGTCTATTCTCGTAACCATTCTGAAGCAGATGCTGCTATTGTTCTTCTGATTTTACACACGAGGAAACCAAGACTCAGAGTGGTTAAGAAGCTGCACTCATCACTCAGCTAGCAAGTGGCAAAGCTGGGTTCCAACCTCCTAATCCCCAGCTGCCACTTGCCAGCTCCTTATTCCTGAGGGTCTCCAGGAATCCAAAAGGCTGGGAAATTGACTGCCAGTACCCAGGGTCCTACAACTTCACATTTGCATCTTCACAGTGGTCCTGAGCAGGCCAGACCCTGTCCTCCCCTACTCCAATCTGCCGCTCGGATTCAGAAACAACAGATAATTACATCTTACATGGCTGGAACTCTCACATTTATGTTCTCATTCAACCTTCCCACAACCTGGAGTTACTATTAATGTTCCCATTTTAGAGACGGAGAGGCTGAGGCCCCATGATGGCGAGTGACACGGCTATAGGAGGAGCTGCAGGAGGTCCCAGAGGAAGGTTTCACAGAGCCCGTGGTGCCTGTGGTGGGTACCATCACAAATGGAAGACCCTGAGATGCAGAAAGTTGCACACGGAAGCCCCACTGCTCCCTTGGTCCTTCAAGTGTCCCAGGCTGGTGCCTCGACCTGACCCCCATTTCAGTGTGGAGACCAGATCCCTGATGATAACTGTCTCCTTCCTCTCCCAGAGTCCATGACGCCAAGGATGTCTGAAAAAGTCAAAATCATCTCCCACTGAGCACCACGGATTCCAGGCCCACCCTCCCTTCTCTCAAAGGAGCCAATAATTACTTCTTGGCAGGATGGAGGAATGGGGAGGTAAGAGAAAGCCCAAAGTGACAAGTATCACTGGACTGGAGGCCTATGTGTGAGCCCCAACCCTTTGATCACTAGCTGTGTGACCATGGGCAAGTTACTTAACCTCTCTGAACCTCTGTGTCCCCCAACTGTAAAGCAGGGATAATGGTGCTGACTTCGAACTTGTTGTAAAAAGTAAAAGAGATGACAAACGTGGACACATTCAGGACAGTGCCAAACAGACTGTCCAGTACTGAGAGAGGGAGAGGTGGGGACACATGTGGGAAGGGAAGGGGGTGGGGCAGTGAAGGAGCAGCTGGAGGGAGAAGAACCTGATGAGGTGGGGGCAGAGAGGCTGGGTGGGGGGCTGGTGTGGGCAACAGCTCTTCAGGGCTCCCCCAGCACTTGGTAAGTAACTGGAAACATTGCCCAGAGGGACACATGAATTTTTAAAAGAAATCAAGTGTATGGAAACAAAATGAAAGCTATTCCCATTTCTCAAATGCTTGGTCAATGCCAGCACTTGTGTTTGCTTCTCCGTATGACAGCCTTCTTTAAACAACGTGACAAACCTAACCCAGGCTTGGAAGGAGAGGATGGGGAATGGGAGCCTTGCAGAAAAAGGTGCCTGAGGAGGTTTGTGGTGTGGGGGACTGTGCTCCCTGCCTCCCAGCTGCCCCTCAACAGGCAGGACCTGCCTAGATGATGGGTGGGGGGATTTTAGGCTGTTCTCAACCTTCCTAGCCTGTTCCGCTGCAGCTCTGACACGTGTCCTTTGTGGGCTAAACTCCTGGCCTGCAGTACCCTGTGACGCCTGGGATGCCACCCATCAGCTGTGCCACCCATCAGCCCCTGGGCACGTTCTGCCCCTCTGGCTGTTTCTGCACATTTCAAATGTGGGAAGCACTTCCTGACTCCTAGATCTCACTCATGAGATCATGTCAGTGAACCAGTCAGGCCAGCTCACCAGGGGCACTCAACAGACCATACACACCACCAGCACTGGCACTGATGTGCCCAGTAAGCAGGTCTGGGTCTTCACCATGATTTAGGCCTAATCACCATCAATCCCCAGACGAACATTTCTTCCATCAGCCCTAACCACCAACAGCACCACTACAAGGCCGAGGGAACCAGATTTCCTTCTAAAATCCTCTTTTCAGCTCACAAAACTAGTTTATATCCTCTAACACAACTCATCCTCATGACTTCCACCTTCAGAGATGACGAAACTGAGGCCCAGGGGCCTAGGTCACTGGAATCCAAGGGTACCTTGACTTAAATCAGGCAGCTCTATTCTGCTGCACCCACAAAGGCTCCGGAAACCTCCAAACTTCCTCAGACCCAAGAGGATGTCAGCAGGAACCGTCGCCCTTGCATTCCAGGCAGGACCAGGTGGGCTGTGGTGCAAGGAGCCCTGCAGGGTGACCCAGCCTCTGGACCCAGCTGTGTGCGAACAGCTCCCTCTGCACCGAGAGAGGAAGGATCAGATCTGTCACTGTCACTCGCCACCTTCATATCTCCAAAACCCACATCCCATCGACCCTTCACCTGGTTGAGCGTCCTACCTTGTGGGTGAGGCTGGGGTCTCTTGGAGCACTGTCCTCCTCCTCCGAGCTTCTCTGCTCTTCATCCGACGTGAGGTCCTCTTTTGGGGCCACCACCGAGATGGGACAGACCTTGTAGGGCTCTGTGTAGGCGCTGGGTCAAAGCAGGGGAGAAAAAGGTTAGAGCTTCTTCTGCAAAGACAAATAAGCCAGCCAGGGGTCCTATCCGTGCCCCAGGAATGCAGGGAAATGCGTAAGACCCAGGTGTAAACCTCCTATCCCCCCGCCTCTATAAGGGCCTCCTGGCTGCCCCAGTACCTTTACACAAGCTGAGACAGACTTTTTCCTTGTTAGATGTGAAATGGGCTGTGATGCTGAGGGAAAGTCCAAATAATTTACTATGAGGGAAGGAGATGTTCAATCTTATTGGTCTGAATAGTCCTCAGGGTGCGCTGTGTCCTTTGGGCTTGGATACGGAGTGATATCATGGACAGAACCTAGGAAGTGTGTCCCGGGTCCTAGTCCCAGCCTCGCCACCAGCTACATCATGGACAAGCTATGCCTCAGGGTGACGCTTTCCAGCTCGGCTGTGTGGGAATACTGATTACTGTCTTATCTTGTTGGCAGACACTGTGAGGCTCACAGTTCATACAGGTGTGATAATTTCCTATCTGCACACCTGTGACTATTAGGCAAGCACTTCCATTCATTAATTAAATAATGAATGCCTGCATTCGATTTATCAACTGCCTGCTTTATGCCAGGCACTGGGCTAGGCAGTGGGTGAAACACTGGTGAATAAAGCAGATATGGTTCCTGTCCTCAAAAGTGAATAATTCACATACAATTACAAATAAGGGATCCCCACAGCGGAAGCTCTGGCCCCGACACAGCCACCTCCTGCTCCAGCCCTGCTCCCCACTCTCAGCCTTCTTTTCCACATAGCAGAGTGATTGTTCTACATCCTGCTGTTGCCCGTTCTGCTCAAAAACCTTCAAAGGCTCCCTCTTGCCACTGGCAATATGGTCTCAGACAACTTCTCTGTATACTCAAAATCTGGTCTTACTATATTCTTATCAATAAGCATATTGATCCTGCCCTCTGGGAGTGCCAGGATGAGATACCAGGCAAGAGGAGAGGGTATTGCTTCTGGGATGGCCAGGCCAACCACAGCCCAGCCTTCATGAAGATAGAGGGCACTGGCCTCAGGCCCTGGTCCAGGCAGAGGGAAGCATGGCTGGGGGCCTGGAGACAAAGGAGAGACCTTAGGCTACAGCTGAACCAGGGGCCCACCCTGGAGCTCCTTCTCGGGTGTCTATCATTGGGGTCAGAACCTAGTTTCAGAACATCTGGGGTCCAAGCAATAGGGGCTCTGTCAAGAGCAGAACAGGGGTTCCCACAAAGGCTATAAAGCCATGCAGAGAAGGGACAAGGTGGCCTGCAAATATCAGGACCTATTCCTGCCTTGATCTTCACTGCTGTGGCTGTGCACTGGTCTGCAGAGGCACAAACAGTCCTCAAACAGGACTCGAGGCTGAGCCATGACCCAACCCAAGAGGCCACCCTTCTGGTGAGACCATTTTCTTCCTCAAAAAATCACTGTTTGCCTTTTCTTTTGAACTGTGAGAGCAAACAACATGTTATGACACACACCATACATCTACCAACTACATGGACCAAGAAAGAGCCCTTGGCCACATCCGCTGCGGTGCACTGCAGCCTCCCCACCCTTCCTCACCCCAAGGGGTCACCAGCCCCCTCTAACAGAGGAGCAGTCCCAGCCTCACTTGCTCAGTAGGCCTAGAACCAGGGTCAGGAAGGAGACTGCATGGACCAGTGTCATGGAGCGCTAACTCCTGTCCCTCCAGAGCCGCCTGCGTCCAAGTGCAGTCCTTTGTCCAGCAGACAGGGAGTAGAGTCCTACTTCAAGAGGAATGACCACATTCAGCCCTGGCAGGAGCCCTTCTGCCCTGTGCAGGGTAACCAGTGACGGTGAGAGACGGAGGAAAGGATGGCCAAGGCAGGCCTTTCCTAGCCTGTGCGTGAGGGAGGTGTGGCCTGTACTAAAATAAATAAGTGAACGAACAAACTAAAAAGAGAGGACAAAATGCGGTGCTTGGTGATGGCCCTCTTTTCATTATACTTCGTTCTCTGACTTCTATTTTCCAGCAACATCTTTAAAATGGAGGAGGTCAGGGAGGGGGCAAAAGTTCAGGTGCTCTGATGATTCCCAGGCCTCACGGTGGCAAGCCAAGAACCTGAGCACCTCCTGCCCAGCTGCTGCTCAGCATTAACCTGCTCTCAAACTTACCTCTCTAAATACCTCCCAATTCCACTCGACTCTACCTGGGCCTCTGTGGTCTAAGCCACCTCTAGCCTGAATGTCTGTGACGGCTGCTTTCCTGTTCAATCCCGTTCCACCCTGGCTGCCCCCAATCTGGTCTTTACCCCATAGTCAGACTCACCGTATCGAAGCTTGAACTGATTGTGCTACCCCCTTGCTTAAAATTCCCCAGGGATATTGCAACACTGCTGGGATTCAGTCCCAACAGCTCGGCTGTCCCACCAAGGACATGGGGACAGCCAAGTGGCCTGGGACCGGGGACAGAGGGCACCTTTGACTCCATGCTGCTGTGAAGCCTCCTCAGCATCAGACACTCCTGGGCGTCACAGAACCCGGAGGATCTGCCTCAAGGCAAGCGCTGGGGTGGTCCCCATAGGGGACACTGCGGAGAAAGCTCATGGAAACCAAACCCCCAGAGAAAGGAAAGGGCCGGCTCCACATCACGTGGCAAATCTGGATCACAACTACCTCTGAAGACGCCTCTCCCTGTGCTTGGTCCCATTTTAGAGACATGAAAACAGAGGCACAGTTGGGTTCTGTTAGCGCACTGATATGCAGAATTGGGACTTAAGCTGCGCTTTCTTCCTGTTTTTGGTTTGGCAGGGTGCAGAGATGGGAGCTCATGCTCTGAGTTAGACTGCCTGAGTTCACATTCTGCCTTGGCCACAATGACTGTGTTTAACCTCCCCAAGCCTCAGCAGCACCTAATTCACAGGGGGGTTGGGAGATTTAATGAGTTACATAGCGTAAACCTCTTAGAAGAGTGCCCCAAGCATAATAACTCAATAAACACCAGCTCTCTTGTGATCCGCTTCCTATTCCCCTGTCTCTGCTTGTCCCAAACCTGATCACTGTCCCTTCCTCCCCATTTCACCAGCCTGGCCCTAGCTGTCTACAGCTGTTCTACAATTTACCTAATATTCCTTTAAGCCCAACTCAATTGTAACACCTGCTGCCTACTCTGGCCCCATCCTGACCAATAACACCTGTGAGGTCAAAGCGAGCATACTTTTAACACTTTAAAATAAAACATGTAATTATTAATCTATGGTAACATGTCTGACTGAAATTGCCCTGGTCCCCATGGAGATATGCAAACCTCACAGATACAGTTGGTTACTTGTGATTCACCAACTATCTGCCCTCCACTCAATCTCAGCTATGGTCAGAGGTGTGGCCTGTGCTAAAACAAATAAATGAAAAACAAATTAAAAAGACAAAAAAGAGAAACACATGTGGTCCATGGTGATGACTCCCTTTTCATTATCTTTCTCTGATTTCTGTTTTCCAGAAGGATTGCTAAAATGGAGGTTGGGGGGGCAAGGGTTCAGGAGCTCCGATGACATTTATGGCTCAATGACTTCAATGTCCTATTTAGGGATTTGGGAGCACGACAAGTGAAGATCAATCATCACTAATAATGTCCCTTTGGCCGGGCACATGCCTGTCATCCCAGCATTCTGAGAGGCTGAAGCAGGAGGATTACTTGAAGTCAGGAGTTTGAGATCAGCTTGAACAAGAAGAGACCCCAACTCTACTAAAACAGAAAAAATAAACCAGGTAGCATGTGCCTGTTAGTCCCAGCTACTTGGGAGGCTGAGGCAAGAAGACTGCCTGAGGCCAGGAGTTTGGGGTTGCACTGAGCTATGATGATGCCAGACAGGGCAAACTGTCTCAAAAAAAAAAAATGTGCTTTTGCTGTTGATCAAAGGGTACAAATTTTCAGATAGACACAAAGGATAGGTTCTGTGATGTGACCACAGTAAAAAATTATGTATTATTTATTTCAAAACAAGAGTAATTTTTAAACCAAAAAAGTGATAAGCAAGGTGACAGATATGTTAATTAGCTTGATTTAATCATGTCACATTGAATGAAGGTATCAAAACATACCCCATAAATGTGTACAGTTATGATTTGTCAATCAAAAACAATAGTTATAATAAATTGTATAATACATTTTAAAGTCTAAAAACGTTAAGAAGTATCTGCTTTCACAACATAAAAGAGCCAAGTATGATCCAATGCCTTTGCAGATTCAACAAAAAAGTTGTGGTGACAGAACCTATCTTGGACAGAAGTCATCAGTTAAATTTAAAAGATCAAAACATTCTGACACTTGGAACAAAACTTGTCAACAGTTAGTCCTATAGACCCTTAGTAGTTGCTACCAAATTGATCTTCATATATAGGGAAGAAACTTTTGAGAAATGTTTTCTTTTCTTCTTTTTAATTAAGTCATATATACATAGATCATGAATACATTTATGCCTTTGTGGGATTCAATGTGTTGATTATTTGTACAAATTGGAGTGCTTACATCCTACTAATTAACATAGCTTTCACCTCATTTACTTCATCACAGTGTTAAGACATTTGTGTTCTATACTTGATAGATTTGACTTGTACCCTTGCAATATGCTCCATAGGTGTGGTCCCACCAATAACCCTGCCTCTATCAAACCACCCCCCTCCCTTCTCATCCCCCTCCTCTTCCCTCCTTCATCCTGGGCTACAGTTGTTTTCTTAACAACTTCTTCCCAAATGCCTTGAGAGACTCTGGCAGACCCTGGGTCTTGGGTGAGTAACCATGTCTTCCCTTGAGAAACAGATTGGGAAACCTTGTACGTCACAGCCATCTCCTCAGTCTACCAACATAAACTTCTGAAATGGGTCCTTTCCTCAGTATGGTCTAAGAAAGCCTGTAAGCGTGTATTTTTTTCTATTTCGTGCCTGTCTGGTTTTTCATTCATTCAAAAAAGTTCCTATTAAAAGACCTCTGCATTGCAGACTCTGTAGTGTAGGTCTCAGGTGCGCAGACCCAGTCTTTGTCCTGCGGCCTCTCTAGTCAAAATGCCCCCATGATAACTAAGTGAGGTGTTCTCTGTTCTCTAGATTATTTGTACAAATTCTCTTGATTATTTGTACAAATTGGAGTGCTTACATCCTACTAATTAACATAGCTTTTTATGTTATGTTATAAACATATAAAATATAAATCAAGCAATTTGTCTTGATTATTTCTGAGCATATCAATATAGTATATATGAGAAGGCCCTCTGCAGGGACAAGAAAAAAGGTTTAGGCTTTCTCTCCCATGGCCTTGGGTATGAGACAAGATGAAGTTGTCCAGGTTTTCTTCCCATGGGAAAGTGCCATGTATTCCTAGACAGCCATAACTGTGTATGGTGAAGTCATGCTTATGTAACTGCTGCTTGGCATGCTGCCACTTTTGTTCCCCTGGGTATAAAGGTGCACAGGACCTTTCCCATGTATGGACTGTGGATTGCAGATTGTATGCGTAATTTAGCTCCTCAGCCACCAGGACCTAGGTGGACTTGCTGTAAAGACCAAACTGACTCCATTTTATTAAAACTAACTCCATCTTGTTCCTCAGCCTTCATTTTGCAGCAGCATGCACACCAAAAGCATTAAGTAACTCACTCCCTCTCCCACCCATCGTCCTTGTGTCTGCCCAGAGTAATAGCAGCTCCTTCCCAGACTAGCCAAGGACAAGTATTACTCAGTCCCCTAGATCTCTATCAGCTCACCCCACACCCCCTGCCTCTTTCCTTTCTGTACCCTTAAAAACCCCTCCTTTTCCAGGCCGTGGGCTTCTCTGTTTTCCTGCTGCGCCAGGTGTGAGAGACCCCCAGCCTGGGCTGACTTGTAAATAAAGCCTCTTGCTATTGCATCGGATTTAGTCTCTCGGTGATTTATGTGGGGGATCCCTTGAGCTGGGCACAACATTCGCCAAGCTTGCTCCTCTTTCCACCGTGTGAGCTGAATAAAGCATGTCACACCTGCCCTCCATGCCTGAGTTTCTCTCTAGTTTGGCCAAATTAGAACACTGGTATTATACCTTCTAACCCAACCATCTACCCATCCACCCACCCACCCACCCGTCTATACATTCATTCATCCTCCCCCATTCACCTATCCATCTGATATAGGACAAGTGGTGTCCCAGCCAGCTGGGGGTGAGGAACGGGGCGGACCAGCTGCCTCCACCTTGGCGGTATTGGTGCTGTGGCAGCGGAACTAGCAGGCTGGAAGGTAGGTGGGTGGGTGGGTGGGGCGGGGCCTGCAGGAGGCTCCAGTAGCCAGAGGAGCCAGACAACTGCTGGGGAGACACCAGCACCTTAGGTTTCCCTCCCCTTGCACTTATGGCTAAATAGGGAACCACTATCTATTTTCTAGGATCGATCAATTTCATGTAAGTTTCCTAGGCCTGGGAATGAAAGGGATTGTAGCCTTTCAGACATGTCATGGAGGGTCCCAGACACCCTAAATGTAACTACAGAAGGTCCCAGACAAGCTAAATGTAACTACTGAGCCCCACTAAATGTACCAACAAAGGGCCCTATGTGACTATCTATACCCCTAGACAAAGAGCCCAGGGAGACTGGGGGGGGAGGGGGAAGAGAGCGCTCGCATGTGAGGGACTGCTTTTTCTCTCCCGACTTGGGTTTTCTCTCCCTGCTGAGGAACTTTGGTGTTTTTGTATTCTTTTCTGTAAATAAATCCTGTCTTACCACTGATCTGTGGTCCGCGGATTTATTCTTCAAATCACCAAGACCAAGAACCTACTGAAGACGAAATTCCAGTATCATATTTGGGGGTTCGTGTCCGGGACTGAGGACCTGTGGTAAGCAATGGGACCACTTACTCTATTCTGATTTTCTCTATAGTTATAATAATGGAGACTAATAATTTTGATGCCCGTCGCCTGGTAAATGTGCATAGTGCGGCTGCTGACCTCCAGGTCACAGGCAAGAGGCTGTTGGGGGAACAAACTTCCTAATTCCCCTTGGCTCCAGAAAGGAGTCGAAGGGAATGTTAGAACTATTCTATATTTATTCCTTTTCTCTGGTTGAAAGCCGAGCAAAGAGGTAGCAC
>CAUYON010069101.1:0-17545 GCA_963573935.1 Arctocebus calabarensis
AGACAATGACTGTCACACATTTACTCAAAGGGACTAGACAATGACTGTCACACATTTACTCAAAGGGACTAGACAATGACTGTCACACATTTACTCAAAGGGACTAGACAATGACTGTCACACATTTACTCAAAGGAACCAGACAATGACTGTCACACATTTACTCAAAGGGACTAGACAATGACTGTCACACATTTACTCAAGGGGACTAGACAATGACTGTCACACATTTACTCAAGGGGACTAGACAATGACTGTCACACATTTACTCAACGTAACCATCGCAGCCACGATCTTCAGAAGGGGGTATTCTTATGCAAATAACTCTCATCTTATTTTTCTTTTATCCAATTTTCTCCCTAAAAAATGTTTTCTTCCCAGAGAAACAGTGGGAAAAACACGGGCTTTGGCATAAGATCTGGGTTCCCGTCTTGGTTCCAATATCTACTAACTGAGCGGTGTTAGGCAAGATGATTTATCACAATGATGCTCCGATTATGTGGTTTTGAAGAATCCATTAGTCTATCTACCTCCCACGACATCCCCGAGCTTACATGATACAGCATCCATGAAAGCAGACCCAAAGCTCTGTGGCCACTGGAAGTGACCCCTGCATATAGTGTCCCTTCTCCACCTCCAGGCACTCCAATAATTCTGACCCTGGTCATAAAAGGAACAAGTCTGGATACACACGAACTAGCTCTTCTTGGCCTAGGATCTTCTACTTCATGGCCCAACGAACCCTCCTCTCTGTTTTCATCCTCAGATCTCTCAGTTCCAGAGCTGTGTTGTCCAACAGGGCAGCCCCAAGTCATACCCAGCTATTAAAATTAAAAATCTCATTCCTTGGTTGCACTTGGAACAGTCACATGCTCAATAGCCCGTATGTGGCCAGCAGCAACCATACTGGATGTACAGCTATAGAATATGTGAAGTTGGGTGAAACCCCACTGTCACTCTTAGGAGACCGGGCAGTGTGCATGCTCTTTTGTTGATGAAAAGCAATGTCTGTTTTTTAACATCTGCCTTCATCCCTGCTTATATACGAGACTTAATCTACCATATCTCACCATGACATCCTCCCACCCCTTCTCAGACTACCACCCACTTATACTAAGTCTACAAAGCATCCTGCCAACAGGTCAGAAGACCAGGGCGGGGTCTCAAATGTGCTCAACTTGATGTGTGGACTGGAGCAAATTCCTGAACTTTTTAGGGTGGGGTCCCAGTTTCTTCACATATAATACTAAGTTTGAGCTCGGCGCCTGTGGCTCAACGGGCTAAGGCGTCAGCCATGTACACCTGCGATGGCGGGTTCGAATCCAGCCCTGCCCACCAAACAACAATGAGGGCTGCAACCAAAAAATGGCCGGGCATTGTGGCGGGCACCTGTAGTCCCAGCTACTTGGGAGGTGGAGGAGGAGACTCGCTTGAGCCCAGGAATTGGAGGTTGCTGTGAGCTGTGATGCCATAGCACTCCATCCAGGGTGACAGCTTGAGGCTCTGTCTCAAAAAAAAAAAAAAAAAATACTAAGTTTGGACTTGAAACTTTCTGAGTTTCTTTGCCATTCAAAAAAATGAGTTTATAATTGTAAGTAGTAAAAAGAAAAAGAAGAAGAAAAACAGACCACCACCATCCATCGCAGCTAGCCCTAGACACACAGATACGTGCAAATTAACAAAAGCCTACACCGAGCTGGAAATTTTGACATGGCAGGACTGTTGCAAGGGGGCTGCACAAATTCAACCTTCAAAACCTTCTGCAGGAATGTACAATGATCCAACTGCTATGGAAACAGTCTCATTCCTCAAAGAGTTAAACCTAAACTTGCCAACTCTACTCATCAGAATGCACCCAAGGCACCTAACACACATGCGTGCACAATAAAGTGTGCCTGAATGTTCATAGCTGCCTCATTCACAGTAGCCAAAAGTGAAAACAACCCAAATGCCCATCAACTGATTAGTGAATTAAAAAATGTGGCATATATTAAGGGATATTATATAACCATAAAAAAGAATAAAGAGTTCTGGTACGTACTCTGATATTGATGAAACTTGAAAACATAATGCAAAAAGAAAGAAAACATACATAAAAGACAACACATTATACGATTTTGCTATTATATTATTACAGAATAGAGAGACTAGAGACAGAAAATAGATTTGTGGTTGCAGGAGCTGGAGGAAAAGAGGGAACCGGGAGCAATTGCTAATGGGCACAGGGTTTCTTTCTGGGATAGTGAATGTTCGGGAATTAGGTACTGATGTTCCATGGTCTACTTGGTCAATATACTCAGAACACTGAATTTCCCACTTTATAAGGGTACATTTTATGGTATATGGAATCCTCGTACAGGTTGTGAAACATATATCTCAGTCAAGTTATTTTTAAAAAATGCACAAAAGACTAAAAGGAAAAAAAAAAAACTTTAGAAAGCAGGTGAGAGACACCTGCACATTGTCAGGCACTTCTGTGCTGTTAACACAGAGTGGGTTGAATTCAGGGACCTTCTCTTCCCAGGGGACAGCCTTGTTTCGGAATGGTTGCTAAGTTAATTTCTCTACTGACTTTATACTTTCGTCCTTGAGAAAGAAAGAGGAAGAATGAAATGTTCTCTCTTCATTTAAATATTGTTCCCACACCACAGCCACAGTATGCAGTGTGCCATATTTCTCCAAGTCCCCGGCAGCTAGGACAAGGCCTTCTTTATAATAAACCAACCCAAAGAGTGGGTTCATTGCCAAGACCTTGAGATACATGGCACACATCTTGATTTTGTGTCCAAAGTGTTCTTGCTTTTGAGTTCAAGGTCACTGTGTTCTCTTTTATTTATTTATTTATTTATTTATTTTTATTGAATCATAGTTGTGTACATTAGTTCAACCATGGGGTACAGTGTGGGGACTTTACATGCAATCTGAGATATTTTATCAACCTGATTGACATACCATTCATGATATTTTCTCGTTTACTATATGAAAACATTTTTGATCCTTGTTTAGAAGTTATTCTAATTTAGTTGGTGATAGCCAGTGTGATTTCAGGTACCCTGTCAAAACTAAGTGAAGAATGTGCTCTTTCATGCTTTTTTCCACACAGGATTATCAAAGTGTTAATTAGTTGACAGGGAGAAATGTCTTCATGTTTTAATTTGCATTAGTATCTTTATACGTAATGTTGACTGTTTCATGTTCTTATGAACTTTTTACCTATATATCATTGTGAGTGCTTATTCCTCCTATTTGATCAGTATTTTTGAAGGAAGGATATTTTCATTATTGATTTTGAAGAATTATGATATATCAGAAATTTATGCTTTTATAGTTAAAAAGTCTGTTTCAATTTGTTGTTTGTCATTTTCCTTTTTATTTTTTTATTGTTTGAGGAATGATTAAATTTTATTTACAATTATTTTAAAATTTTACTTTAATAAAAATAGATTGATTTGTGCTTTTAAAAAAGTTATTATGTGTTTTTAATACAGCGTTTGGAAACTTTCCAAATTATGTATCAGAAGTTGTTAAAACATCATTAGAATAATCTTTTCCTCTACACTGCAAAAGAGTTACTGATGTGGGCTTCATGCTATGTAGATAATGCTTCTTTGTATTATTTTAAATTCTTTCCTGGTAGTTATGCTAGTTAGCTTTTGCTATATCCTCTGTGGTCCAATTTATTAACTTCCATTTTTCCTAGAAAACCTATTTATTTAGATTTTTGAGTTAATTTTTATGAATTCCTAACAAATAAATTTCTTTTGATTACTTTAATTTTTTTTATTTATGTTATTTCTCCATTGGTACTTTACATTTGCACATTTGTCCTTTAGTGTATTTATACTTATATCTCCACAAATTGTTTCTGCATTTTACCTTTTTCTCTTTGACTAACTTCTTCTCCCCACTCCCAACCTCTACCTCCCCGTTTTTTTTGTTTCTATCGCTATAAAATTGGCATATTTCCTGTTTTAAGTTGTATTGGTGGTTCACTCTTGTCTTCTTTATTTGGATTAATTTACTTGGATTCTTTCTTGTGTAGCTACGCTTATAACTTCCTCTAAGCACTGCTTTAACCGTATCTCATAGTTCTGACGTGTTTGAATTGCTTCTAATTTTTAGGTACTCTGCAATTTCAAGTTTTAGGCTGTCCTTTTTGATGTAATAGTGAATTACAAAATTGCGGAATGTCAAGATTGTTTGGTTTCTTTCTATTTTATGCTTAGTTTTTCTTTTCATTTTTAAAATTTTATTTCTATTGTATTAGTCTACAAAACTTTGAAATTCAGTAAGATTTGTTTTATGACTGACTAAATCTAAATTTTTTCTTTCTATTTTTTTCTTGAACTTTGTATCATGAGCTCTAGAAAAGAAGTTTTAGACCCCACTTTTTAAGTATTAATTTGTATGCACATCTTCATATCAAAACTTTGATTTTCTAATGAAGATGAGAAAGCTAGTGCAATTAACAGGCCCCCATCTCCTATCATACTCTTAACCTGCCCCCCAGTTGTTTTTAGACATGTGTGTTCCCTGATATTTTACGGTTTCTAGCATTGTATCTACTTTTGTAATTACGGCTAGTATTTAACCTTGATTTATTCCTACCAGGGCTTTATTATTTCTGAACTCTTTATTTTGATGTATTGTCTAGATTCTGTAAATAAGAATTTTTTTATGAAAAATTCATAATATATTCCCTAAATTTTGGCATATCTTTTGCCTTTGTACTTGAAGAAGAATTTGGTTCCATTTAAAACTCTTCTTTATTTGTAAAATCATATAACCATTTTTAAAGCAACATCTTTAATTATAGTCATAGAGAAGTTTGAGACCACCTAGATTTCTTAAATTCTGTTTCACTCCAATTTGGGAACTTTATTTTTCTTCAGTGTCCAGAAGAGTTATCATTATCCTGAAAGTATGATAACTTTGACAAGATTTAACTAAATGTTAATTATTCTGCACCATGTTTTTCTGGCACACAATATTTATTTCTGTTACATCTTAGCATACACATTTTTTCATTTAGTAATTTGGCTGTACTTTGTACTTTATTTAAATGACTTTCTTTTAATCACCTTCATCACTATATTTTAAATTTATTTTACTTGATATTGAATTATACCTTTTATGCCCTTGACTTTAATTTATCTTGAGTTCTAATAGTGAGAAGCCAAGAAACTGTTAGGGTACTGTTGAGGTGTCGCATGCTTATTTAATATTGCTGCTAAACACCCTCTATTTTCACTAGATTGGGTTGTTATTGCAAATGGCATTGTATCTATAGGAGCATTTTACCATGCCCTCCGTGTACATCTTGCTCACAGCCTTTGTTGTGAGTCAGGGGGGAAAGTCACTTAGCCTAGTAAGTCAAGTTTTCAGTGGGTTGTTCATAACTGGGAATGGAGGAAGACAGGCTAAATTTGCCTAAGATGGATCTAATGATGTTTATTACCCTAAATGACTTAAGGGACAATTATTAGACTCTCCTTTGTAATAGCATCATCAGATTTTTTTTTTTTTAAATGAGAGTTCGGAAATGCATGGGAAATTAAAACAAACTACAAGAAGGCTGACAATAAGCAGAAAAATGCTCAGAGAGTTACTCATTGTAGCTATTTTATGCAATAGCCTACAGAGAGTGCAGATTTAGCATGCTAGGATGAGGGTAAGTGAAGGGCTAAGGCAGGAGGCTTGAGTCTCAATGCAATGCCATTCTAATTAGGAGTGTTGACCTTAAACATTGTATTCAACAGTAAGAATATTTATGAATACATAGAACATCAAAAAGTCAATGATTTTTACAAAGTTCTGATTCTGAAAGAGTCAAACATTTATTAACTTCTCTGATCTTTTGAGCACACAATTATGTAACTTTTTAAATACTATTTTCTACACAGAAATAAAATTCTCTTAATGAAAAACCAGCAATGATTGACTGACATACTTTTGTAAAAAATAAAGTAATAAAGGAACATCAAAGATAGTTTTCTAATATATATTTGTTTCTAGTAATATAAAGTTTGTCTGGGGGCTAAAATTGTGCATAATTTTATAAGATAAGGTAAGTAAAAAGTGCTTTTGCATATCTCACACCATGTATAAATGCCACCACAGGAGTTCCTGTTTCCTAATTTCCTTTAACTCTTCAAATCTGTTCTCATTTTCCTTATTCTTTTCAAATTTTAAACAAAGAGTATTAGTTTAATTATCCTTTCTAGTAAGATTGAAATGTCCATGAGTTGAGACTAACAGGATGCTTAGCTGGACATTAGGCCAAGGTGTGTCAAATCTAGCACTTCTTGAGACCCTAAATATGGTTTTCTTGAAAACGTTTTCTTCTGAAAAATCCTGTATAAAATCTCTGGTGAATTAAGCAAAAGAGAATTGGTAATCTTGCAATTCGGTTGTCTAAAATGTGTAGCATTACCCTGAAAAAACTAGAATCAAAGTTTTCCTTTTCTCCCCATGCTACGATGGAGCAGCCAGGATAAGAAAGGCAGGGTTAATAGGAAGTCAGGAACCCTCTGGAGAACAGCAGGCAGGGCAGGCTCATGAAAGGAAGGCTGCTCTGCCATATGTGGTCATCTGGCAACCCCATGAATCAGTCACACAAAGACAAGCACCTTTGATCTACTTGAAAGGCTAGAGATGTGAAATACAAACCTGAGTGACCTTTTCACTTTCAGCTTGAGCAGTTCCCCCTTGTTCCTTGGATACTTTTTTTTTCCTCTAAAATTCCATACAACTTCAGATAAATCCATGTGATTTTGTGATTTACCTATCTCTGTTCCTATCCCTTCAGCAGCATCAGAGTGTATGTTTTTATTTTTTGCTAAGACAGTTCTACAAAATCTGATCTCAAAAAGAGCACCTGAAAACTATACAGAACATCTTTTAACTGGAGGAAAAGAGAAGAGAGACATGGAGACATTGAAAACTGGGATTTACCACATGAAAATGGATATTTTCTGTACATGTGATGTCAGATATTTGCATGAAAGCATTTATCTTGTAAATTAAACTCATTCCATCATCTTTTAAAACTTTGCCTTTATGTATATATATATAATATATTCCATATATATAATACATATATAATATCCTTGACCTTGATCTTTATTTCTTAAGTGAAAGTTGGGAAATACACAATATAGTTAAAAAGGTTAGTAGCTCATTAAAGATGTTGGAGGTGTTGAGGTATGCACTATTTAAATTTACAGTTCATGTTTTAATCATATTGTATTAATTAAGAACTTACTTTGTATGGTAGGCATAGTTATTTCAAGAGCCACTGCTTGATCAGTGATTTACATATTTCTGTATATTGGACTGCTGTGTTATAATAAAACCTATTAGCATTTATACCATATTATAGAATAGTAGCTATCTTAACCTTGGGAGTTCACTTTTAACTGAAATTTTAAGAACTCTTTTAGCAAGAGAATAAACACAAAATAGCTCACGTAAGAAAATCAATACATTATAAAAATAAAATGATCATTTTAAACAAATTATAATAGGTACTTGATAACCACAGGGTGTGCTGGGCAACTTCAGGACTTATCCTCTTCCAACATCTTAGTTTCCATTAAAATAAGCACAGAGGTTAACTAACATTTTATTTTTTAATATGACATCATCTGGGAAGAAATAAAGTTACTTTTAAAAATTAATGTGACTCACATTTTTGCATAAACATTAGGACTAGCATATCAAAAATGTTTCCAAATTATTACCTTTCAGCATTTTTCCCTTTACAACAGAAAACCTAGTTTTTATTCAATGCTTAGCTGAATGATAGCATTAACTTCCTGACAATTTGATGTGCCTCTGTGTATGTGTTAGGCATATATGAGTGTGTAGTCACAGCTATGCATATATGAAATAATTCAAATTAGGCTTTTACTCTTTCCATATTATCAAAATATCTCTTGTTAATATCCTTGACGGATTCCCTGGTGCTAAATCCAATGGCCTCTCTAGACCAAGCAACGGCACCTGGCAAAGGCAATCATTCTCTTTCTGAAACGCTTGCTTCCCCTGGCTTCTGAGGGCAGCATCATCTTGGTGGCTTCCTCTAACACCCTGACAGGCCCTTCTTCATCTCTCTTTCTCTTCTTCTATCATCTCCCTGACCAATGAATTTACATAAAACTAAGGATAACTCTTACACATTTTCCTTCCTCTTTGTTGACACATTTGCTTGGAAATGTTATCAAATTAAATCAGTTTAAATATTATATAGAGGATTAAACATCATACTTCCTACAACAGCCACCAATATGAGAACTCATCTAAGGAATTACTGAGAACAAGACATTCTCCTGGCAACCGAGTAACTCAGTAATCCTGGAGGAGAAAGTTCAGTCCTGAGGTAGTAAGGCTAATGTCAAATATTAAGCATTTTATGGCAGTTCCTTGAAGGATTAGTGGAGACAAATTGCATGTAGTATTTTGGAGATCACTTCCCTTACCACCCTTGAAGATCATTTCCTTGAATACATACTCTCTTGGCACCTATGAGATCATTTCCCCAAGCAGGCAGCCCCTGCATGTCTTTGCTTAGTAATCTTTCCACCCATTATGTATCTTCTCAATAAAAGGACTCTGCGAGAAGTGCTTGGGGCTATCCTGCACCTATGGTTAGTCTCCCCTCTTGCAGCGTATATGGTCAATCCGTGTCTCATGTGATCATTTATGCAGTCATGACAATAATATTTACAATCTTAGATTATTCCAAACATTGATCCCCAGCTCAAACCTCTCTGGAAAATTGCATGCATACTTGTTTACCCCAAATTTCATTTTGGAGTTAAAATAGGCATTTAAGACTTTACATTTCCCAAACAAGTATCATGTTTCCACCTTCAAACCTCCTCCTGCCATACTTTCAATTTTAGTAGATAAATCCTATTCTTCTAAATCTTCAGGCCAGAAATCTTGGCATAATTCCTATGCTTCTCTCTCTCTCTCTCTCTCTCTCTCTTTCACACACGCCCCTCACATTCAAACTATGAGCAAATTCTAATGTTTCTACTTAATTCTATCCAGTGTCTAGCCATTTCTCACCTCTCTGCCCCAGCACCTTTGTCTAAAGCATAGTTGTCTCTCAGTTGGATCACAGCGACATCCTCCTCATTGTTCTGCCCACTCCTGCCCTTGCTCCCCTTCAGCTGATCCTCAACACAGCAACCAGAGAAATCCCCCTGAAGTCTCCTCCTGAGCTAGTCGTTCCTCAATAAATCTCTCCAGAGCAAAAACCAAGGCCTGTGAACCCTCACACGGACACACACTTCACCACTTCTCTAACCTAACTTTCCACTTCTCTTTCCGTTAGTGATTCTTTTCTGATCACCTGAGGCTCCTCAAAAGCTCCAGACATTTTACGTTTTCTGTTTGCTCTGCTTGGAAAGTTCAGAGGCTCTTCCCCCAGTGTGATCATGACCTACTCTCCTCCTTTCTTTAGTTTTTGGCATACACACAACTTGAGCAGTGAGGTCCTGCCCGACTTCTCTTTTCTCTTTTTAAATAGCAAGTCTCCCACTCCCACACTCTGGATCTGCTTTACTATCTGTATACAAGTATGCATACATACACACACACATCCTCAATACATATACATAATCTTGTGTACCTATATACACAATAATGTAATACACAAATATATGTTGCATTCATGTATTATACATTTATATATAAATAATGTATGGTGATTTATTTACTATATATCTGATTGGACTATTCTATGTTAGTAGGATGTTTTTCTGAGTGATCCCTGATGTAAACCCATTTCCCATTTATATGAGTGTATAACAGGTACTCATTAGAATATGTTGCATGAATTGAAAAACAAAAGAGCATTCTTAGACATGGCTTTACCATTGCCAAGTTATTTTAAAGCACCAAGGGAAATACAATTCAAAGAATAGGTGTGGGTTCTAAGGTAGGGATTCTCTCTCTGGCAAAAGGGAGCAAGATCATTTGTGTGCCTGTGGTGAAGAGCTCACTTATGGCTCCTGGGTGCTCTTTGTTCTTTGTGGTATTAGTTGCCCCTTTTCTTGAGCTGGATATCTGACATAGGAATTTGTGATTAGGCTGGCTTCTTCATTCTTGGATAACCAACCTCATTTATGTGGGAAACTTCACTCACTTCCCAAGAAGATCTGGATCCTGTAACCACCTGCAGGGCCAGTCCATAAGATACAGATTCTGCTGACTCTTCATCTGCTTTCTCTTTCTTGTCCTTTACTTCCACATGCCACTCCTTTCAGGCCAGCACTGTGTGAGCCATATTTCTTTCTCAACTCCTTTAAAACTAAAAAAAAAAAAAAAAAAAAAACTGTTCCAAATTTATTTATCTGCATTTTTCTGTATTACTCTTTTCCTGTATCAGTTTATACCAGGCCATTTCTTGAATTTCTTCAAAGTTGAAGTGTTCATTTAGAATTCATAATTTTAGAATTTTTATTTGGTTGACATGACATAAAAAAAATAAACTACATGGTAGACTCAATTCTTACTCTACCAGACTTAAAGGCTCTGTTTACGATTGAGCAAATAATTTAGAAAGTGTCTTTCCTCCAAATCTTGGTACCAATTTTAAAGTCAATTAAAGACCAAATGCCTCTTTTAAAACCTCCCCTTTTTAAAAACAACTAATTAAAAAATTCTAGAAAACAGAATAAAACAAATATAAGCTAGAGGTTACATATTTTTCTTTTTTTACTAAACCAGAAGAGATATTTTCTATGTTTCTTATTACTGAAACTTTATCTACATGTTATTATGGGAAGTTCAAGTAATCATCAGAAATGAAGCATCATATATGGATATTCATAATTGAATTAAGATGGCCCCTTCAAGGCTGACATCAGCATATGATTGCCAATGAGTCAGCCCATTTCCAAGATCTTGCTTCTCAATTTGTTGAAAAGGGGGCATGGTCCTCATGGGGCTTAGCAGAATTTAGGTGGGGAAGGAGAGAATCATGCAGAATTGAAAAGAGTACATATTATTAATATATTATTAATTCTGTGATCTTTAATATCTGAGATGTTATATAACACGTCTTGTATTTTGTTTTATTCATTTTATGACTCTCAGTAAAAGGAAAACATGTGTGATTTATATGCCAGTTTGCTCTATGTAATACACAACCCAGGGAAGACATTCTTGGGACAATTAAAATCAATGCTCACATTGATGTAATGTGAATAAAGCAGAAAAATGAAATGTATCAAGTTCATATTAAAATTTCTCTTTGATTTTCATTAGTTATGTTGTGACATGTGATATTAAACTAACTGAAATTTCAAAGAAAATTTAAAAGCATTTGGTATTTACATTTATTGAAGGAGGGTGTTACTTTGTTAGGAAACAGTAATGTAGACAAATATTCTGTGTGAGTAATTGTGTGACGTACTTTTTGTGCGTAAGTGAAAATCATCCAAGAAAAAGTTTGAGAAAAATATAGAGAAATTGTGCAAGAAGGAAAATGACAGATGGAGATAAAAGCCATCAAAGCAAAAAAAGATTTGTTTAGCACCTACTACGTGTTGGAGACCATTTTGATTTTAGCCAAATTTGTGAATACCAGTAGATAGCTTAGGTGATGAAGAACAGAGGATGAAAACCACTTTGAGCTATAAATTTAGAATTGTAGGCTACATCTGAGCATCAATTTAGTTCCTCCTTCCCACAGACCACCTCCTTTGGTTGTCTAAAAAAATTGATTTCTTTTCTACTGAATCACTACGGTAAGGCCTCTTGGCCTGGAATGCTTGAAAACCATCAAAACCATGAATATCAAACAGGTAGTTCTAAACTACCTATTTTATTTTACCTACCCACAGAGTTGGGCAGATGAGAAGTAAAGATTTTTTTTAATCTCTGACTACATGAACCATTGTTGACAATGGTGAATATAGAGTAGAGAGATTGGTGGTCTTTAGGCCACTAAATATGGCAGTCAACTTAGATCTGGCCCCAGAGTGCTATATTTGTTACTATTGCTGAATGGAAACCAACTTACCATTATCACCCCAAGTTCATAGTTTGCATTAGAATTTACTGTCGGTGCTGTCATTTTACTGGCAAATGTGTGATGGGATCTATCCACATGGCCTTGTACAGAAGAGCTTTGCTGCCCTAAAAATCCTCTGTTGTGCTCCACTTAATTCATTCCTCTCGGTCTCTAAGCCCCTAAGCTCCTGGTAATCACTTGTTTTAACTCTTCCATAGTTTTTCTTTTTCCAGAAAGTCACATAATTAGAATCATACAGTGTCTATGTAGCCTTTTCAGACTGGTTTCCTTCATTTAGTAATGTGCATTTAAGGCTCTTCTCCATCTTTTTCTGGCTTTGTTTATTTTTAGCACTGAATAGTATCACATTGACGGGATGCACCAGTTTCTCCCCTCATCGAATGAAGGGCATTTGGGGTGCTTTCAAGTTTTAGCAGTTATGAATAAAGCTACTATAAACATTTGTGTGCAGGTTTATGTGTGAATATAGTTTCTAGCTCATTTTGGCAAATACCAAGTGCTCGATTGCAGGATCATATACTAAGAGTGTGTGCAGGTTTCATTGAAACTGTCAACCTATCTTCTGAGCTGGCTATGCCATTTTTCATTACCATCAGGAATAATGACAGTTCCTGATGCCCCATTGTTCATGATGCTTTATGTTTCATCCTATTAGCAGCTATTATTGAACACTTTTAAGCAGGAAATGATATTAATCACTGGAATGATTAGGCTCTATGTTTAGCAAAATAGTTCACATGCCTTAGAAGAAATATTTATAGTAATAGCATTGTAAGTGACAAGAAAAACAGGTGATATTAATAGCAGTAAAAAGCAAATTAAACATACTTGAGCTTTTCTTGATATAGGTATCAAAGAAGATGCTAATGGGAAAAACAAATGTTTTAGAGGTTATTATAAGAGAAATGTACAGTCCCTGTGGAAACAAAAATCTGAAGATGCTCAAGTCCTTTATATGAGATGTATTTGCTTGTATCACGTACATTCTCTCATATATTCTAAGTCATACCTAGATTGCTTATAACATCTAATGCAAGGTAAGTGGTATGTGAATGCTTGTTTTTTCAATTTGTATTAATTTTTATTATTGTCATTTTAGAAAAATTTTTTCTAGTATTTTCTATCTGCAGTTGGTTGAATCCATATGTGAAATGTGCAGAAGCAGAGGACTGGCTACGTGCTTGGGCCTCGTCAAAATCACAGCAGCATTCATATTAGAGAGCAATGGACAAAGACTTGTAATACTTGGTTAACTTTTCTGTTGATGATTCTACAATGTCCCTCTCTTCCATGTAAGGGTAAAGATGCTAAGATATTTCAAAAATTTCCTCATCTACTGCACTGTATCAAAGACCAATTATCAGTCCATTATTTTCTCATATTTTCTTTTCTGTGACTGAGCTTGTTTTGCCAGTGGTATATTTAAGACTGAAGTTGACTGGCTGGTCGTCATTTTCATCCTCTGGTAGTTAAGAAAGGAAAAGCTCATTTAAGTGAGATCTCACTCTCAAAATATACACCAAAGAATGGCCTAAACTGTCTAATCAACATAGGGTAGTTTTAGGGGTGCAAAATACTACACTAAAATTCTCTTAAGTTCTTCAACTTTTGAACTACCTTGGACTAAATGAAAAACTGGAGCTATTCATTTTCTAGTGAACGTGTATTAAGGAACGTGTATTTTCTAGTGTCGTGTATTAAGGAATATTAAATACTACCTACATATACTCCAAATATTCAATTTATTGAATAAAGTATTTTGGTTCTTTATTCTGATGAATATAGTTGGTATTTTATTGAGGTTTTTGTTTTTGTTTTTTTCATCCGGTGTATGTCTTTATATCTTCCCTGTAAGGGAACCAGTAAGCAGTAGAAAACTCTTATGGCTTAGAGAAAATAGTTAATACATCATTCAAGGTCAAATTAGCCTCTGTTATAATTTTTTGAAAAGGAATTTAAATTCAGGCAAATGATGAGTGAGCTAGGGAGCCATGCAGGGGACAGCGAAAAAAACCAGAGATTAACCCCCTAATTGGAGGGGTAAGGAAGAGAGGTAAGATAACTATAATATGGGTTCATGGCAGGTTTTGCAACGTGGGAGAGAGAATATGAAGGACACAGCTGTATCTAGAGGCTGTTAAAGGCAAAGGAGGTGAGGAAGAGAGAATGGCTCCTTCCTCGCTCATGCTCTCCAGCCCGCCCTCGGGGTCACCCACTGATTGAATCTAGTCTTGGAGCCCAGGACACACAGGCTGCAGGAACAAACATGGCTATGAGACAGAGAGAAGGGTGAGGAGAGTCCAGAGCCCATCGTGGTAACTACTACTTGCAAATGCTACGGATTTCACCCTTGTTCTACACACATTGGCAATGTATAACATTAATTGTCCTGATCTCCTTCCCTTCATTCAACCCCATATTCGTAACACAAATGATTCTGGTGCGGAAAAAAACTGTCCTTGTGAGAACATTTACTTCAGGGTTTACATTATGACTTTTTTTTTTTACTTAAAATTCATGAAGCTTATTTCTATCTCTTTTCTATATTTAGTTAATTGTGGGATTTTGCAAGCTTTTTAGCATCTTGATAATATTAAAGAAAGGAGCTTTAAAATGATAAAAATGTTGTCTAAATATGTATTCCATAATAATTCGATTACCAAAGTAATACAAGGTGTTTTCAGTAATTTATTCTGTAAATTTAAAAATGTCACTAAATTGGAAGCATAATGTATGTTTCTATGCTACTTATACACCGATATCCTTTAAGCAGTAGCTTGACTCCAGACTCCTGCTTTGCATCGCTTTTTCATAGATGTGAGCAGAGACCTAAAGTTTCCTGCCTCCATCTGTTCGGTGGGTATTATCATTTGATACACAGAAAGAAGGTTTAAAAATTTTAACAAGTTGGTCTTTCCAGACTTTAAATGTTTGATCTTTAAATTTAGCTTTTATTCCAACAAACTGCTCTTTCGTGATTATAACACATTTTTTGGCACATGGTGCCCCTCTAAATTTTCCCGAGTCATTTCATTGGTTAATATAACGCAATATTTCTTACACTGGGTCTGGAGCTGTGTCCTTGAGTATCCTTGGATTACTGATGTAGTATATACAAGTATATTACCTTATATTTTGACTATAAGAGGTAGCTTTGTCACCTCAAATAACCTTGAGATTTATTTTATGACTTCTAAAGAATCTTTCAAATTGAGATATATATGCACATATTACAGGTTCTCTTAGTTAATAAATGGATGTGATCGGGTCCCCCTGAAGTAGCTTGAAAACAAAAACAAGTGATATATTTTTAGCCCAAAACAATGTCCTAGCTCAGTGATATCAGAATAGGATAACATTGTGTTATACAAGCTAAAATTCAATGAAATGCATCAGAAGTTGAAAAACATTAAACAATATTAATATAAAGGGCATAGTTGACATCATCGCTAGAAAAAGAGGAAATCCTGAAACCAAATTTAATGCACCCACAGCATTGTAAAATGTGAAGTTTATGATGACTAATAGAACTTTTTCATCCTGTTGGCATGTGGTATGTACACATATAACTTATGAATAATCACCAGCAAGACATAAAAAAACTTTCCTTGCTTTAATCACCTGCTATATTAGTCTGCTCGTGCTACAAAAAAATACATACACATGTGTACACACACACAAAATACATATACATACATACACACAGAGAATGCCAAAAAGTGTATACACTTTTTAAGCAAAGAAAAAAGAGCATTAAATTTGTAAAACTTGGGTTTGGTGTGCATAGCTCAGTGGTTAGGGTGCTGGCCACATACATACACCAAGACTAGCAGCTTCAAACCAGGACCAGACCTGCTAAACAACAATGACAACTGCAACAAAAAATTGTCGGCCATTGGGGAGAGTGCCTTTAGTCCCAGCTACTTGGAAGGCTCAGGCAAGAGAATTGCTTGAGCCCAAGAGTTTGAGGTTGCTGTGAGCTGTGCTGCCACGGCACTCTACCAAGGGTGACATAGTGAGATTCCGTCTCAAACAAACAAACAAACAAAAATTATAAAACTCAAGTTACATTTGACTTCTGCAATTATAAGAGGTAATTGAAGTAATTGATAAATGCAGTATGACTTGCATTTATCTTTAGTTATAGGTATATATGGAGTATTATAATAATACAGTTCTTTAATACAGTTCTTTCCTTTCTTAAAATGTGCATACATTTTTTAGTACCCTCTATATGTGTATATGTGGACATGTATATAGACTGGATGGCTTACGCATCAGAAATCTATGTGTCATAATTCTAGAGGCATCCAACACAAAGATACTGACAAGGTCAGCCTGAGCAATAGTAAGACCCTGTCTCTACTTAAAAAACAAAAAATAGAAAGATTAGCCTGTCCTTGTGGCAGATTTCTATAACCCCAGTTATTGGGTGGTTGAGGAAAGAGGATCACTTGAGCCCAAGTGTTTGAGGTTGCCATGAGCTATGACTTCATAGCTCTCTACCCAGGGTGACAGAGTGAGACTCTGTCTCAAAAAAATGATACTGGCAAGGCAGGTTTCATTCTGAGGCCTCTTCTCCTGGCTCATAGGTGATCATCATTTTGCTGTTTGTGATCTGCATGGAAAGAGACAACTCTTTGGTGATTCTTCTTATAGGGGCACTAATTCCATCATTCCATATGTCCTAATATAAGCTTAAGTATCTCTCAAGGTCCCCTTCTCCAAGTATCATCACATTGAAAGTTAGTGCATCAACATAGGAATTTTGGAGGGATGCAAACATGCAGTCTAAAATACTTATTTTAGTTCTGATTTAAAATGAGGGGGAGTATGGGTGGAGGGAGGGCAATTGGTGGGATCACACCTACGGTGCATCTTAGCAGGGTACTGGCGAAACTTATCAAATGTAGAGTATCAATGTCTTTATATAGTGATCTTCTAATATTTTTATAGTTTCATGTCTTAAGTTTAAATCTTTGATCCAGCGAGAGTCTATCTTGGTTAATGGTGAAAGGTATGGGTCCAGTTTCAGTCTTCTACAGGTCGCCAGCCAATTCACCCAGCACCATTTGTTAAATAGGGAATCTGCACCCCACTGAATGTTCTTCATTGGCTTGTCAAAGATCAAATAGCGGTAAGTAGCTGGGTTCATCTCTTGGTTCTCTATTCTGTTCCATACATTTATCTCTCTGTTTTTTTGCCAGTACCATGCTGTTTTGATCACTATCGATTTATAGTACAATCTCAGGTCTGGTAGCGTGATTCCTCCTGCTCTGTTTTTATTTCTAAGGAATGTCTTGGCTATTCGAGGTTTTTTCTGATTCCATATAAAATGAAGCATTATTTTTTCGAAGTCTTTAAAATATGACAATGGAACTTTAATAGGAATTGCATTAAAATTGTATATTGCTTTGGGCAATATGGACATTTTAACAATGTTGATTCTTCCCAGCCATGAGCATGGTATATTTTTCCATTTGTTGACATTTTCAG
>CAUYON010069105.1:0-10837 GCA_963573935.1 Arctocebus calabarensis
GAGGATGGGTGGAGGGAAAGTAATTGGTGGGATCACACCTATTGTGCTTCTTACAAAGGTACATGTGAAATTTGTTAGGTGTAGGATAAAAATGTCTTAACACAGTAACTAAGAAAATGCTGTGAAGGCTATGTTAACCAATTTGAAGAAAACATTTCAAATTGTATATAAAACCAGAACATTGTACCCCATGATTGCATTAATGAACACAGCAATGATTTAAATAAAAAGAAAAAGTTATCAGTGGAAAAAAAAAAATTCTGGGTCAGTTTACTTTGGAGGTAGAGCATCGTGCTGGTCATTGTGGAGGATGAGTCTGAGAATATCCTGGAGAGCTGGTTTAGTTATGGCAAATTTCTTCAACATGTCTATGTTATTAAAGTATTTGATTTCTCCATCACAAATGAAACTCAGTTTAGCTGGATACAGGATCCTGGGCTGGAAGTTGTTTTGTTTTAGGAGACTAAAGGTCTGTGATCATCTTCTGGCTTGAAATGTTTCAGCTGAGAGATCTGTAGCCATTCTGATATTTCTCCCTTTGTAGGTGATGCTTTTCTTACATCTGGCTGCTTGCAGAATTTTCTCCTTTGTCTTTGGCAAAGTTAATCACAACGTGTCTAGGAGATGCTTTATTTGGATTGAGTGTTGCTAGGATTCTGAAACTGTCTGCTATCTGAAGTTCTGTATTTCTTGCAATCCTGGGGAAATTCTCCAAAATCTGTTGGAGTAGAGCATCTGTACCTTTAGGACCATCCTCTTCTTTAGGAATTCTTATAAGATGAATGTTTGATCTTTTGGAGTGATCCCACAACTCTCTCAGGGCATGATCAGATTTTACTCTTCATTTGCCTGCCTCTTTCAGTGTTTGGGAACGTTCAAAAGCTTTGTCTTCAGTTTCAGAGATTCTTCCTTCCACCTACTCAACTCTATTACTGAGGGATTCTACTGTGTTTTGGAGCTCCTCAAGTAACTTTTTCATTTCCTTGAGCTCTTCTATCTCTTTTCTCATTATGTCTGTATATTTGATGACAGGGCTTTGAATTCATTAATTTCTTGAGACAACTTTAGAACTACTCTTTGGAATTCAATTTCTATCTTTTCTTCCATTTTATTTATCTTATTTGCAATCCATATTCTGAATTTGATTTCTGACATTGCTGCCATTTGTTTATGCATGGCATCTTTAGTTGTATCTCCTTTGTCATTTCTTAGGGGGTTGATCTATTCTGGTTATTCATGTTGCCACAGTTCTGTTGGGTCCGCACCATGTTTATTTTCCACTGTTTGGTTATTAGAACTGGTAGGGTGAGATTGAATTGGGGTTCCCATGTAGGAGAGATAACCTTCTACCAAAGTGCTAGGCTTTGTAATTGTGGCTTGTCTCCTGTCTCCCAGACTCAGTCCCCACTGTTATTCGCTACTCTGCTCACAGGCCCAGCTGGAGCCAGGGGCCATGCCCCCACCCTCCAGTCTCAGTCCATATCCAACTAGCCTCTGCTTGCCAGACCAGTTGGTGTCAGGGGACCATGCCGCCGCCTGCCAGTCTCAGTCCACTGCCTGGCAAGCCTCTGTTCGCAAGCTCTGTTGTAGTCAGGGCCCTGGCCCCACCCTCTGGTCTCATTCCACACAAAAGTAGCCTCTGCTTGCTAGACCAGTTGGAGTCAGGGGACCTCATCCCCACCTGCCAGTCTCAGTCCACTGCCTGGCAAGCCTCTACTTGCAGGCCCAGCAGGGGCTGGGGACCACCCCTCTCTGCTGAACTCAGTCCACATAAGGCAACCACTCTCCTACTCTGGGTGCCATCAGAGCTGGGGGTTCTGCACTCCGTTCCACCAGACACAGCCCAAACCAAGAGTCAACACTACACTGGCCAGACATAGTCATAACCAGGGGACTGCTCCTCCTCCCATCGAGTGTCCCTTTCTTCCCACACCCTCTTTCTTCCCTATTAGTCACAGATTGTGTCCTGATGTTTGGCAGTCCACATTATGTCCAGTTCTCTCAGGACAAGACCAAACACTCTGTGCTCTGCAGGGGGCAGTACTTCAGACCACTATGTGGGAAAGGGTGGACTGGGAATTTGGACTTGTGGGGGAAAATATCTGTGCAATTTTATGCTTGGCAGGGTGGTGTCTAGGTTCATAAGTCGGACCTCCTCAGAGAAAGAGACATGGAGTTTAGCGGCTCTCTCCAGAAAGGTAAAATGAGAGGTCTTTTGTTCCCTGCTTATTTGCAGATAGCCTGCAGCAGGCCCCCTACTTGGGGGAGGGGTCTCCCATCTCTAGTGGAGGGAGGCATCCATTAGAGGATGGCTCCTCTAGTGGATAGGCCTTGTACCTCTAATTTGGTTTCTTGAATGCTCTTACTTGGAGTTACAGATTGCTGAACTTCTTTCTTGCTTCAGCTTCCCATCTTTGGTTTCAGAGAGTCTGATTTTGTCCAGTGTTTCTTCCTCTGCTCAGGAGACTCTCCTGAGGGTTGCTACTAGTCAGCCATCTTCCCAGAATTCTCCTTCTTCTAGAATTCTAATGCTTCTTTACGTCTTAGGTTTAATTCTATTATCTTGAATTAATCTTGAATTAATATTCATGGGTGGTGAGAGGCTTGGATCTTGTTTTAATTTTCTACATGTGATGATCCATATTTCCAGCACCATTTATTTATTGAATACAGATTTTTTTTCTCAGTGCATAATGTTTGCTTTGTCAATGATCAGATGGCAGTATATGTATCATTTTACATTTGGGTTCTCTATTCTTATCCATTTTTCTGTGCCCCTATTTCTTATGCCAGTACCAAACTGTTTTGGTTATTATAGTCTTTTAGTATACTTTAAAGTCAGGTAAATGGATGCCTCCAGATTGGTTCCTTTTGCTTAAGTTTTCTTCGGCTATTTAGGCTCTTTTCACTTTCCAATGAAAGCATATAATTATTTTTTTCAAGATTTGCAGGTATTGATGTTAGTATTTTGATGAGGATTGCACTGAATTTGTAAATCACTTTTGGAAGTCTGAACATTTTAACAATGTTATTCTGCCAATCTAAGAACCTATAATATATTTTTACATTTGTTTACATAATCCGCAATTTTATTCCTCAGTGATTTGCAGTTCTCATTGTAGACAGAGGTCTTTTATCTACTTGGTTGAATATATTCCTAGGTATTTTATTTTCTTTATAGCTATTGTGAAAGATATTGAATCTTTAATTTGATATTCAGCTTGACTGTTGTTGATGTATAGGAATGATGTGCTACTGATGTGTGTACATTAATTTTGTAATCTGAGACTTTGCTGAATACACTTATCAATTCCAGCAGTCTCCTTAGGGTTTTCAAGGTATAAGTTTATATGAGCAGTACAGAGCAATAGTTTGACCTCCTCTTTACCCGTGTAGATATTCTTAATTTCATTCTCTTGCCTGATTACTCTGGCTAGGACTTCCAACACTATGTTGAATAGAAATGGTGACAGTGAGCATCCTTCTCTGCTCCTATACTAGGTGGAAATGGTACAACGTTTACTCAGTATAATGTTGGCTATGGATGTGTCATATATGGATTTTATAATTTTGAAATAAGTTCTTTCCATGCCTATTTTGTTGTGTTGTTATCATAAAAGGGTGTTGAATTGTATTGAATTTTTTTTGCATTTATCAAGATGATCAGATAATCTTTGTTTTTACTTCTGATTGTATGATGAATCACATTTATGGATTTATAAATGTTGAACCATTCTTGCATACCTAGAATGCAACCTACTTTATTATAGTGGACTTTTTTTTTATTTGCTGCTGAATTTGGTTTTCTAGAATTTTGTTGAGTTTTTTTGCATCTATATTTATAAGAAATATTGGTCTATGATTTTCTTTTTCTCTTGTGTCATATCCTGGCTTAAGTTTCAAAGTGATACTGGTTTTGTAAGATGAGTTGGAGAGAATTTCTTCCTTCTTAATGTTATGATGTAATTTCTGTTCTATAGGTACCAATTCTTCTCTGTAGGTCTGATAAAATTCTGCTATGAAGCCAGGTGTTCTGGGACTCTTTGGGGGCTAGAAGAAGTTTTATTTCTTATTCAATATTGTTCATTATTGATCTGTTTAGGAGTTCTATTTTTTTTTCCAATTGAGTCTTGAAAGGGTGTGTGTTTCTAGGAATTTGTCCATTTCCTTAACGTTTTCATGTTTATGTCCACAGAAATTTCTTTTGTATTCACAGAAGAAAACACAGATTCACAGATGATGTTTTCTATTCTGAGATATCAGTTATACTATCTCCGTTTTCGTTTCTGCTTGAGCTTATTTGGGTCATTTCTTTTCCATTTCTGGTTAATCTTGTGAGAGGTTAATTTATCTCTTCAAAAATCAACTCTTTGTTTCATTATCTGTATAATTCTTTTGTTATTGATTTCATATCAATTTCGGCCAGTCTTATGACTATGTATTGTAGTGGCTGCCCCTTTGTGCTCAATCTCCCACAACACTTGAGCTTCTTTTTCCTGAATAACTAGATTTCTGGCAAGACCAGGGAAGTTTTTTTTGTTATTCCCTCAAATAGATTTTCCAATCATTGTATGTTTTCTTCCTCAAGGATGCCTCTGACTCTTACATTTGGTCTCTTTGAATAATCCCTTATTTCTTGTAGACTTTGTTTATTCCTGTTATTTCTTGGTTCTTTATCTTTGACTAACTTGTTTAATTCAAAAGTGTTGTCTTCAAGTTCTGAGATTCTTTCTTCTGCATGCTTTAGTTTATTCCTAAGACTTTCCAATGTGTTCTGCTTTTCCTTGAGTGAGTTTTTCATTTCCAGATGTTCTGATTGATTTTTTTTAATAATTCAATTTTTAGTGAATTTTTTAATTAATTTACTGCATCATTCATATGGTTTCTTTGTGGTAGCTTTCTGTTTTCTCTTGTATTCCATTGAGCTTCCTTATAACTTATATTTGGATTCCATTATCTGTTATTTCAAGATTTTTGTTTTGGTTGGCATCCGTCAGTAAAGAGTTGTTGTTTTCTTTCATAAATGACTTTTCACTGTTATCTTTTATACTTTCGGAGTTCCTTTGCTTATGTCTTCTCATTGTACCTTTCAATCCAGTCCTTGAGGAGTGGGATTGGCTTATGGCTCTATTACTAGATTTCCAAAGATCAATCCCTGTTTGCACCAGAGAGAAGAGCACTGGTCTTGAGTTGCCTATGGGTATTCAAGAAGGTGTAATGATCCTCTCAGGTTACCTCTCTGTCCTGCTGTCTTCACTTCTTCCCAGCAGTGTGAAATTGTGTTGCGTCCCCCAGTTTAATCTCCAACACAGGGGCTAGTACTCATGAGTACTAATCAGCCACATCCTCTTTGCTTGAGTTGTGCAATTCTATGATGAGCTGTAGAGTTGCTCTTCCCAGGGGAGCTGCTTATTCTTCACTACTTCTAAAGTGGAGGGAGGAGCAAGGTCTTTCCTCTCTTCTGTCCAGTATCCTACCTTCCTCCTGGTACAATCTAGCAAGCAATGTCTCTGTTCTGCCATGTTGGAGCCTCACCCCACAACTTAACTTTCATCACAAATAAAATAAACCAACATATAAAAAAATTAAAAAACTATACTTTATCACCCAATTTTTTATTTATTATTATCTGTCTATTTTTATCTGTTCATATTGCCTATCTCTTAACTAATTATTGTAGTTATTGTCATAGGTTTATCTTTTAGTCTCTGTGCTAAAGATACAGTTTATACACAATTACTGTATTAGAATATGTATGTACTTACTTTTGCCAGCAAGTTTTATACCTTTATCACATATTTTTGCACATTAGAGTCATTTTCTTTTATGTTGAAGAACTTCCACTAGCATTTCTTGGTAAGACACGTCTAGTGGTGATCAGTATTCCCTGAGCATCTGTTTGTTTGGAAAAGTCTTTATTTCTACTTCTTGTTTAAAAGATAGCTTTTCTGGGTATAGCATTCTTTCTTAGTATTTTTCCTTTAGCACATTGAATATGACTAATAATTATGTGTATGTTTTCTTTTGAAAAATGTCCATTCACAAGCATTCCACATTTTTTAAAATTGTATAAGTTTTAGTTATGTAGTTTGCCTTTGTAAGGTTAAAGTCAGAATTATAAGTGTGTCCTCCACTCAGAAAGTATACAATATACCCATGAAATGTACCTGCTGGGTGAGAATTTACCACTTCCTTTCTCCCCTCCTCCGTGCTTAAATTTCATTGAGTTTTGTTTCCACATTAACATGTAGGTGTTGATCAACTACCTCCAATTTAGTATTGAGTACATGTGGTGTTTGTTCATTCTTATAGTACTTCACTTAGGAGAATGGTCTTTAATTCCATCCAGGGTATCACAAAACATGCTAGATCTCCATCATTTCTATGGCTGAATCATATTCCAAAGTATACAAATGCCACAATTTATTGATCCATTCATGTACTAAAGGGCACTTGAGTAGTTTCTACATCTTTGCAATTATGAATTGTGCTGTTATAAACATTCAAGTGCAAGTGTCTTTATGATAAAATGTCATTTCTATCTGGGTAAATACCCAGTAGTGTGATTGCAGGATCAAATAATAGGCCTACTTTTTCTTCTATGAGGAATCTTCATACTACTTTCCATAGAGGTTATACTAGTTTTCAGTCTCACCAACAGTGCATGACTGCTCATTTCTCTCTCCATCTACTCTAGCATCATTTACTTTGGGACTTTACGATGTGAGCCATTTTCATTGAGATAAAGCGGCAAATCAATGTAGTTTTAATTTGCATTTCCCTGATGATTAGAGACAATGAGAATTTTTTTCACACGTTAGTTGGCCATTAGTCTATCTTCATAAGAAAAGTTTTTGTTCAATCTCTTGCTCAAATTTTTGTCTTTTTTTAAATTAATTTTTTGGGTTTTTTTTTTATTAAATCTTAAAAACACATAGATCATTTATACATTAATGCATTTATGGGATACATTGTGCTGATTTCATATAGAATTTTGAATGCTTACATCACACCAATTAATAATATACCTCATCTCATTTACTTAATTATTGTGTTAAGACATTTAGACTCTATACTAAAAGATCTGACATGTGCCCTGGCATTATGCACCATAGGTGTGATCCCACCATTCACCCTCCCTCTATCTGACCTCTCCTTTCCCTCTCATTTCCCCCTTCCTCCTTTATCTTGGGCTATAGTTGTGATCTATTCTTTATATCAAAGTGTGAGTGATTGTAAATTGGTTTCATCATTGTACTGAGTACACTGGATATTTTTTCTTCCATTCTTGAGATACTTTACTAAGTAGGATATGTTCCAGCTCCATCTATATAAACATAAAAGAAGTAAAGTCTCCATCTTTTTTAAAGGCTGCATAATATTCCATGGTATACATATACCACGATTTATTCATCCATTCATGGGTCAATGGTCTTTTGGATATACACCTAGTAGAGGAATTGCAGGATCAAATGGCAGGTCTACTTTTAGATCCCTGAGTGTTCTCCATGCTTCTTTCCAAAAGGGACATATTAGCTTGCACTCCCACCAGCAGTGCAGAAGTATTCCCTTTTTTCCACATCCACACCAACATCTGTATTTGTGGGATTTTGTTATATGAGCCACTCTTATGGGAGTTAGATGTCATCTAAAAAGTGGTTTTGATTTGCATTTCTCTGAGGATTAAAGATAATGAACATTTTTTTCATGTGTCTGTAGGCCGTGCACCTATCTTCTTCAGAGAAGCTTCTGTTTAATTCCCTTGCCCACAATGAAATAGGATTACTTATTCTTTTCTTATTAATAAGTTTGCGTGCTGTGTGGATTTTGGTTATCAAACCTTTGTCAGAAGCATAACCTACTAATATCCTCTCCCATTCTGAGCACTGTCTGCTTGTTTTACTTACTGTGTTCCTGGCTGTGCAGAAGCTTTTTAGTTTGATCAGATCTCCCAGTAATGTTTTTTTTAATGTGTGTTTCTTCAATTGTCCAGGGGGTTGTCCGCATAAAGTATTCTCCCAGGCCAATTTCTTCTAGAGTTTCTCCTGCACTCTCTCCAAGAATCTTTATAGTTTCATGTCTTACGTTTAAATCTTTTATCCAGTGAGAGTCAATTTTTGTTAATGGTGAAAGCTGTGGGTCCAGTTTCAGTCTTCTACAAGTTACCAGCAAATTCTCCCAGCACCATTTTAAAATAGGGAATCTTTCCCCCAATTTTTATTTTTGATGGGCTTATCAAAGATCAAGTGATGATAAGTGTCTGGGTTCACCTCTTGGTTCTCAATCCTGTTCCATACATCTACCTCTCTATTTTTGTACCAGTACCATGATGTTTTGATCACTATAGATTTATAGTATAGTTTAAAGTTTGGTAGCACGATTCTTCCTGATTTGTTTTTAGTTCTGTGTAATGTCTTGGCTATTTGAGGATTTTTTTCTGGTTCCGTATAAAACAAAGTACTATTTTTTCCAGATCTTTAAAGTATGACGGCAGTGCTTTAATAGGAATTGCATTAAATTTGTAAATTCCTTTGGGTAATATGGACATTTTAACAATGTTGATTCTTCCTAGTCATGAGCAGGTGTGTTTTTCCATTTGTTAATATCTTCAGCTGCTTCTTTTCTTGGAGTTTCATAATTCTCTTGAGCTTTTTATAGCTTTCCAAGCAATGTATGTACTTATCAGCAGAATCTGAAACATGTATTTTTTCTCTCTCATTAATTTCTTGGGAATTTAAAGGCCATTTGTAAGTATTCTTAGTTTCTGACAATACAATTATTTGCATAAGTTCAGTAAGAATCTGTTTTGTTCTATAGAATAATGACTAGAATAATGGTTACTTTACCAAGGCTAAGATTTCCATTACGATGTTAAAAAGCAGTGGAGACAAAGGGCAACCTTGCCTGGTTCCTGATCTGAGTGGAAATGATTTCAATTTAATTCCATTCAATACAATATTGGCTGTGGGTTTGCTGTAGATGGCCTCTATCAGTTGAAGAAAAGTCCTTTCTATACTTATTTTCTTAAGTGTTCTGATCAAGAAAGGATGCTGGATATTGTCAAAAGCTTTTTCTGCATCTATTGAGAGAATCATATGGTCTTTGTTTTTTAGTTTGTTTATGTGATCCATTATATTTATACATTTTTGAGACCCAGGATACAACGCACTTGGTCATGGTGTGTAATTCATTTGATGTGTTGCTGGATTCTGTTTGCTAGGATCTTATTGAATATTTTTGCATTTATGTTATTTAAAGGAATTGGTCTATAGTTTTCTTTTCTTGTTGGGTCTTTTCCTGGGTTGGGGATCAGGGTGATATTTGCTTCATAGAATATGTTGGGAAGTATTCCTTCTTTTTCAATGTTTTAGAAAAAGTTAAATAATATAGGTACTACTTCCTCTTTAGAGGTTTGGTAGAATTGTGATGTGAAGCCATCTGGTCCTGGACTCCCCTTTTTCAGAAAATTTCATATAGTTGATTCTATTTCAGTACTTGATATACTGAATTCTATTTCAGTACTTGATACTGTCCAGCATTTCCAATTCTTTCTGAGTAAGTGTAGGAAGTTGGTGTGCTTCCAAGTATTGATCAATTTCTTTCAGATTTTCATATTTCTGAGAATAAAGTTTTTTGTAGCATTCATTAAGGATTTTTTGATTTCAGAGGTGTCTGTTGTTATTTCACCTTTGTCATTTCTGATTGATGATATTATGGACTTTAATTTTCTATTTTTGGTTAGGTTGGCCAAAGGTTTAGCAAATTTGTTGAATTTTTCAACAAACCAACTTTTTGATGTGTTGATCTTTTCAATAATTCTTTGATTTTCGATGCAGTAATCATCTGTTTTCTTTTTTTTAATTTTTTTAATTTTTATTAAATCATAATTGTGTACATTGGTGCAATAATGGGGCACAATGTGCTGACTTCATATACAATCTGAAATATTTTCATTGAACTATTTAACATAGCCTTCATGACCTTTTAATCATTATATGAAGACATTTATATTCTGCATTTAGTAATTTTCACTTGTACCCTTCTAAGATTCCTTCAAGAGTTTTTCCTGCACTTTCTTCTAGTATTTTTATAGTTTCATGTCTTAAGTTTAAATCTTTAATCCAGTTAGAGTCTATCTTAGTTAATGGAGAAAGGTGTGGGTCCAGTTTCAGTCTTCTGCAAGTCACCAGCCAGTTCACCCAGCACCATTTGTTAAATAGGGAATCATTTCCCCACTGAATGTTTTTAATTGGCTTGTCAAACATCAAATAGTGGTAAGTAGCTGGATTCATCTCTTGGTTCTCTATGCTGTTCCATACATCTATCTCTCTGTTTTTGTGCCAGTACCATGCTGTTTTGATCACTATCGATTTACAGTACAGCCTCAGGTCTGGTAGCGTGTTTCCTCCTGCTCTATTTTTATTTCTGAGTAATGTCTTGGCTATTCGACGTTTTTTTTCCTGATTTCATATAAAACGAAGGATTATTTTTTTTGAGGTCTTTAAAATATGACAATGGAGCTTTGATAGGAATTGCATTAAAATTGCATATTGCTTTGGGTAGTATGGACATTTTAACAATGTTGATTCTTCCCAGCCATGAGCATGGTATGTTTTTCCATTTGTTGACATTTTCAGCTATTTCTTTTCTAAGAGTTTCATAGTTCTCTTTATAAAGATGTTTTTCATCCTTTGTTAGATAAACTCCCAAATATTTCATCTTCTTTGGTACTACTTTGAAGGGAGTCCTTGACTGTTTTTTGGGCTTGACTATTATTGGTATACATAAAGGCTACTGATTTATGGTTGTTCATCTTGTAGCCTAAGACGCTGCTGTA
>CAUYON010069110.1:0-17909 GCA_963573935.1 Arctocebus calabarensis
CTTTATATAGTGATCAAGAAAATGCCATGAAGGCTATCTGTAACAGTACGATCAAAATATTTCTGAATGTATATGAATCATGCCCTATGATTGCACCAATGTACATAATTATGATTCAATAAAATTATTTTAAAAAAAGAAGTTTACAATAAGTATAGGGAGAAAGGTAAATGTTTTAAAAAACAGCTCAGTGATAAATTTGCATTGTCACAAACTAGGATAGCTGCTTCGTAAAAGAGATCACATTATTTTGAGTATAAATGAAGGGGATTTGACACCACTTGGCAGTTATGAAGACTTGACAGAGGAAGTAATAATTAATTTAAACCTAAAAGAAAGATTGAGTGTCACTTGAAAAAGGTTTTCACGTAGGGGGAAGTATGTGTGCAAAAAAATTATCTACAAAATAAACCAAAACAAGACATTTGGGGCTGGAGGGCTGTGAGCCTGGAGAACAGGATGCTCATACAGGCAGGATCCAGGTAGGCAGAACTTTGTAGATCATAAGAAAGAGTCTTGCTCCCTCCCTTCTTCTTCCCTTCCTTCCTTTTTCTCTTTCTTCCTTTTACTCATCCTTCCTTCATTCTTCCAACTATGAGAAGCTCTGAGGAATCATGGAGAACAATGTGTGTCAATGAAAGTGTCCATCCTTCCAGTTTGAAATGAAACTTCTTACTATGTGGAGAGAATGTTTTAGAGTGGAAGCAGCACAAAAATACGGAGGGACATAAGCATATGGATCAGAACAGAGAACTCAGAGATGAAATCATCCTCATATCGTCACGTGATTTTTTTGTTTTGTTTTGTTTTTATAATTTTATTGAATCATAATTCTGTACATTGGTGCAATCATAGGGCACGATTCTTATACATTCAGAAAAGTTTTGATCGTACTGTTACAGATAGCCTTCATGGCATTTTCTTGATCCTAAATAGAGACATTGATACTCTACATTTAATAAGTTTCCCCAGTACCCTGCTAAGATGCACCATAGGTGTGATCCCACCAATTGCCCTCCCTCCACCCATACTCCCTCCTCCCCCTCCCCTTCCTTTCCCCTTTCCCTGAATTCCAAAGGCTGCCACCTAGAGAAAATGATTGTTAATATTTTGGTGTGTTTACTTCCAGACTTTCATGTGATGTTAATTAGGAACAGACAGGTGTGTATATAATTTAATAAAATGAAGATAGAAATTAGAAAATTAAGTCCACATTGTATGGACACAGTGTATGCTCTGTAATCACCTGCTTGGGAGTAAATCCTAATTCCACCTCTTGCTGTCTTTAAGCCGTAACAGTTAATATAGTACCTATATCAGAAGGTTGTTGTAAGGAACAAATGAAATAATATAGAGAAAGCTCTTATAACAGGACCCAGCATATGTGGGATGAATATATAGAGTTGCTAGTACTATTGTTGCCATTATTGGTTGTGTTTTGCTTTTTTTACACTATACACATTTTTTTTCAGCACATCTGAGACAGTTTACAGGAATGACTCACTATTCGTGAGTCCCAATCGATGCAGCATTGTCAAATCTAGGACGTTGTCCAGACTGATACCTCTCTCAGCAAACGCGCTGACCTTGCAGGCATCCTTCTATGAGAGGCTGGTGTGACAGGATGGCTGGGGCCAGCTCAAATACCTGGAGGGGCAAAGGAAGGTTGTGGAGGTTGCAGCCAAGCCAGCATCACAGCTGTCCTCAATTACCACGAACAGATGTTGGCAGCCCAACTCATTAGAAATGCAATCCAATCACCTTGGCAGTCTAATCGTCTCGCTGGAAACTCTGGAGATAGGAAGGCTCTGCACTCCCAATTCCGGTGGTTAGGTCAACGAAGGTCACCCTCCCTGTCCCAAAGCAAAAGGCTTCTTGTGGCAAATCTCCACCAGGATTAGAGAAGTAGTTCTCAGCTGAGGTCAATTTTACTCCCTACCAGATATTTGGCAATAACTGGAGACATTTTTGCTTGTCACAATTTGAAGGGAGAGGAGGCTGCTACTGGAATCTAATAAGCAGAGTCCAGGGATGCTGCTGAACATCCTGCAGTGCCAGGATAGTCCCCACAACGGAGGATTTTCTAGCAAAAAATGTCCATTGTGCCAAAACTGAGAAACCCTCGACTAACTCCAACTGTGTAAGTTAAATAAAGGCCCTTAAGTGAAAAAAGGAAAATGTCTGGCCCCAGTGAAAGTAGGCAGTCCTGAAGGTTTATAACAGAGACCACAGAAGCAAGCAGAGAGGTTGTAATTGTGAGGTAAGGCAATGACATTTTCTATACCTTTTCTTCAAAGTCCTCATAACCCAGTGAGACCATTATTTTGGTCTCAGAATGTCTAGCAAGACATTATTTTTCAGACTGCTAATGAATCTAGCTATTACTGCATTGCCACAAAAACTATTATAGTCGTTCCTCGATATCTGAAGGGGATTGGTTTCAGGACCCTGGAAATAACAAAATCCATGAATGCTCAAGTCCCTGATATGAAATAGCATAGTATTTGCATATAACCTACACATATCCTCCCATATACTACAAATCATCTCTAGATTATTTATTCTACTAAATATAGTGCAAATGCCATATAAATAATTTTATACCACCTTATTTTGTAGTGTTGTATTATTATCATTGTTGGGTTTTTTTGGTTTCCCCAGCTCCCAGGTGGTTGAATACATAGACAGCCCACAAATACATAGGGCTGACTGTATTTTATTAGTTCTGAAATCTAAACTAGGATTTAGGACCCACACTAATGAGATGTATACACGATATTTGCTTGTCCCCTTCACTGCCCTTGTACCAACACCTAGAAACTGTGGGAAGTTGGATGGCATAGTACCACAGGAAATATCCTTCTGAGGTTCAAACCGCAACTAGAAAATAGATAAAGTTAATGCAACACTGCCATCTAGTGAATGATGAGAATCTCAAATGAGCACGGAGCTCTTCGGTTTCTCAAACCTAAGGCCTAGGTATTTTACCCAAACCAGCGCAGATGGGAATGCTATTAAATGAAATTGTATTATGTAATCATCAGCCTTCTTAAGATTCCCTCCATATGATTTCATATGACCAAACTTAGGAGGAAATCTTAATGGAGACCATGTAAATAAAAAGAAGAAATTAGAAATGTTTTCTCTATACTCAAATATTAAATAACAAGAATCTAGAACTCGTAAATAATGATCTCGGCAACAGACTCCAGTCTCCTAGTGCTAAGATCGGTATCCTCTTTGTGACTCTGGTGGCTCAGCCTCAGACACCTGGTACACATCCCCAGCTCTGTGTTTAGTGCCTGGGCAACCCAGGATAGATGAAACTTCTCTGACCTTCTCTTTCTCCATCTGTAAAATCGCAATGCTGCTATAATAATACCCGTTCATAGGGAATGTGGTAAGTACTAAATAAGGTACTTTAGTAAAAGTGAGTAACACATGGTGAAGGTTGATTCTCTTTTGTCCTTTGTCTGCTTGTCTACCAAATGAGAATGAGGCACCTCAGTGTCTCTTTAAAAATCTGGCATTCGAAGTTTACTCAATAAATATTGAGTCCCTACTGTGTGCTAAGCACTATCCTAGGTTCAGAAAATGGGCAAATCTCCTCCCTGTTGGAACAAATATGCAATTTGAAAGGATCTGGGGGAAAAATAATACAAAATCATGACATAATGAGAGATTGCAGTCTGTTTTAGATATGTCTCAGGATGGATTTTAATTGACCTAATAAGAGGAGGAAGACAAGAGATGGACAAATATTGAAATTAAGGAATATACGTGGTGCTTTCCTTCGAGACAGAAGGAGCAATCACCAGGTTGTTGTCTAATTGAGTCACCTCTCAAAAGAAAAAAGCTGACAGCATTATCTGGAGGAAGCAGAGGTGTTCACTCTCCAAGATGCTAGGCCTATGCCCTTGAGTAAGCCCTCTGGAGAATCTCCCCCAGCAACCTGTCCATCACCATTCCAGGCCTGGGTTTCTGATTCAGGACTGCCTCCACATTAACCATGCTGCCTGATGGAAGAAATAAAAATCAGGATGTACCTCTGGGTTTTCTCCTCCTCCTCTCCTGGTTCTCTCAGGAACCTTGACACCCTTTCTTGGGATGGCTCAATACTGTATATAAGACAGCAGCATTGCCAGTGTTCTGGTTTATCTGTTTTAGGGTTTACAGTTCATCTGAGTGGAGCTGGTCTCCACTGCACTTCAGCTCTGCACTTCCCACAGCCAAATCTCAACTGCCTGCAGAGATCTGCCAGCCAGCTGATGTTAAGTTAGTGCTTTCCAAAGTTACACAGTACACTACCAAAAATTTTAATTTTTCTCTGAAAATTTTTATTTACAGCTTTATAATCCTATGCTTTGGCTGGGTGATACGAAGTTAAACAAGTTTCTTTTTGAAGGGCTTCCCAGAGTCCTCAATATCCCAAGAAGAATTATGAATTTCAGATGTACTGCAGCGCATGCTATATTTCACAAAATTATTTGGCCGTGGACCCCCTTGCACAGAGTTACTCATGGAAATACACTTTGCAGAAAGGTTAATTTCAGGTCTGTCTGATGCCTGTTCTTACTTCATACTTTGCTAGAACCTGACTGTTTTATGAAGCTTTTCCTAATTCATCATAGTCCCACTCCCCTTGTTCCCTTATCCAATCAATTAATATTCCGCCTGTCTTCTCATGCTACTCTCTGTAAATATTTACATCACTGCCTCACTAACACTTTGGTATCCTTAATTGATTTTGTGTTTGTCCCTTTTTAATTTATCGGAGGCCCTTTCAGAACAGGAACCTTGCTTATAAAGCAAGTTTCCAGGGAAACTCAGGCAAATCCCTGCTGCTTATATTCTCTGCGGCACTTGGTAGACGTTTAATGCAGGAAAGGAGGGAGAGAAGAACAAAGAAGAGGGTAGAGTTGACTCTGATTAGAAAGATTACTATAGTCCTGGAATACTAGTCCTATGACACACACACTAAAAGCCCCAGTTTAAGCTTTATGCAAGGTATTCATGTAACAAAAACATTTGTACCCACTTAGTATTTTCAAAATTTTAATGAAGAAAGAAAGATCATAGTCCCAGTTCCACAATTTAACTTTTGTTTTGACCAGTCACAACCTCTTGGAGCCTCATTTCCATCTCAGCAAAACAAGGCTCAAAATCTTCTCCGTGTTTTCCTGCTAGGACTGATGGAGGGCTCTGATGAGATCATCAGTGCTAACTCAACTTGTAACTAGAGAGTACCAGGCCCACACGAGAGGGCATCGTCGTTAGCATCGAGCTGAAACATCCCCTTATGCCTTCCCAGAGACAAGGGCATCATGCCCAAAGTGAGATGGGTGAACATACCCTCCATATGCTCTGAGCTGGACAGATCTCAGTTCCCCAAATAATGCCTCTTTCTAAGTTCTAGAATTTAAAATTTCTGTAACACAAGAGAGATTTTTTTAATTCACATTAGATATATTTAACATACTTTAAAAATTGTAAATTATTGCTATCAAGTCCTTACTGGGAGAAATTTCAAAAAAGGAGAATTCTGAGTCTTAAAAAATGAGGTAAAGAGAATTATGTGCATCCATATATGCGCGTGTGTGTGTATGTACTTAAAAATTGGGTTTTGTTAAATAAAAACTAAGTTGGGAGCCACAAAGGGAAATACCACTTTTTTTCAGAATGCTATTTAGGGGAAGTTTCAGATTAAAGGGCGGCGCCTATGGCTCATCAAGTAGGGCGCCAGCCCCATATACCAAGGGTGGTGGGTTCAAACCGGTCCTGGCCAAACTGCAAAAGAGAAAAATAGCTGGGCGTTGTGGCAGGTGCCTGTAGTCCCAGCTACTCAGGAGGCTGAGGCAAGAGGATCACCTAAGCCCAGGAGTTGGAGGTTGCTGTGAGCTGTGTGATGCCACGGCACTCTACCGAGGGCTATAAAGTAAGACTCTGTCTCTACAAAAATATATCTATATATAGCTTTTCTTGTATACCTACACCAACAGAAAATAAACAACTTGTAAGCATATTTGTTGACACCCAATAACTCCAGCCATGGGGTGAATCAAATTGGAAGACCAGACACCTGACCAAACCCTGAATTCAACTGGAAAAAAATAAAACATAGACTTTATGTCTAAATAAAGGGACTAAGAAATAAGGCACTTTTGTATGGAAACAGAAATAGTATATCCACTTTGTAGCTTCAGAGGAGTGATATGAGACTATGCCTTGTTATCTGATTATTTAAAGGCAAGTCATTTTGTAATTATTTTTATTGTTAGTAAATTCTATCCAGTTTGGATGAGGCCATCAATGTATTATTGTGATTTTCAAAAGGTGAGAACTAGACAGTGGTCACAATCAGGTGCACAGATTTCTCCCAATTACTGCCCCCAATTATTTCCACACCTATTGCTGACATGTTTAATCTCCTTCTCCTGGCCTAACTGACAGCTCGCATGGGGGAAGAAAGCCAGCTAATGCACTGCTCAGAAGAGTGAAGGTCCAATTTAAATAATTAGAAGCCTATTTCATTTCTTCTCTCCCTCTTGTAAGTGCACTTGAAAGGAAGGTGCATGCCCACACTCAATGCCTTTAACTTGTTGGGGAATAACTTACTGACCTTGTTTAAGCCCCTTTCCTTACCAGCTGCTCTCTGTCTATCCCCAAAGACACTGAAAATAATTCAAAGCTATTGAATAATAATCAATAAGCAAGGGTCATCTCTATTGCCTGGCTTAAAGGTCTTTGATCTAGTAAGTCATCAATTACTGCCACTGCCTGTATTAGCCTTCCCATTAACTGCATGACCTGAACTGGTCCTCTTATTCTTTAAGTAGATGAGGACAGCAGTTTCTGCTGATGAAGCGAGTCTACAGTTCACTTGGGCTCAGGGCCTGTCTTCCAATGCACAATGACTTCCCTGCTCTCCTCAAGCGTTTAGAAATCTCTATCCATTTGGCAAAAACCTGAGTCATTGTTCTATTGCTTGACAAGGGGTGTCCATATGTGTCCCTTTCATCTATTGCAGGCCCATGAGTACCAGACTTTGTGGGTAATTCAATATCCTCATCACTGTCTCAGGACTACTCCAAGTGTAATCAAAGATGTTTGTTATAAGTGAAGATCCTCTGGTAAGAGATTCCCCACTCCACACATGTGAGAGGAGTTCTGGGAATCTTCATTTTAAACCCCTGACTTGCACTTGGATCTACATTGTAATGGTGATGAACCCCGGGGGCCTGTATTTCTGGAATCTACATTTTTAACAAGTTGTCTGGGTGATTCCCATGCACATAGGAGTGCAAGAACCTCTAGTCTAGAAAGGCTATCAATAAGTAAAACAACTTCCTTACATTATTAAGTAATGATGAAAACAGAAGCTGCATAAAGCAACAAGCAATTTGGTATGGAAGATCAGAAAAGAGCAGAAGGGCCCTAGGGATCCTTAAGGTACCCTTGAAGCTGCCTATGAAGGTGACTAGAAGGTAACAGGCAAGAGTGGAAGGGAGCACATTCCAGACACAAGGATGAGCATGGGCAAAGGCTCGTGTAGTAAGAATTCAGAGTTTCTTTGGGAAGTTGTAAATAATCCAATGAACAGAGTCCTGAGATGCATAGTAAGGTTTGAGATGTGCTAGGGACAAAAGCTGTCAGCTGTCAAGGAAGTGGGGATTAAACCAGAAAGGTGCTTGAATGCTGTTCTTCAAATAATGGGGAAAGTATCTAGTCTAATATTTAAGAATGAATTTATATCAATAGCAATTATAGAGGAACATCCCTCTATACAACGACAAGCCTTCTGTTCCTTTGAATAAACAGAAAGGTGACCAAAATGATTCAGCATTCCAGAGATGTTTGTCTACTGCCTACTTAATATTCATTCAATCAGATATTTATTAAATTCCCATTATACACTTGGATGCCTGAGACAAGAATAGGCTCAGGAGTAATAATGCTAAACAACAAAGACACACTCCACCTTCCAGCATAGGGTGTATGGTTTAGCATTCACTACATGGCAAGCAGTGGACTAACAGGTAAAGAACAAAAATGATTAAGTCAAACACACACACATACACCCAAAAACACATACGTGTATCTACATATGTCATAATAAACCACAAGAAATGTAGGAATGAAAGGAAAAGCCTACTTGAGAGGGGCCTTAAGGCAGAGACAAGATTTTTAACCAGAGTGAAGTTAGAGAGAGAATTTTAGTGGGAAGGAAAGAAAGAAAGCAATGAAAAAAAGAAGAGAAACGATGAGGATGATGACGGTGGAGATCATGAAGATGATGGCAATGATTTACCATGGCCGGGATAGTAAGTGCCAGAAATGGTACTAGGTCATGCGTTCCTTATCCTTTGCCCTCAAAGTAACTTTCAAACCCATTTTACATGTAAGAAAGCAATCCTTGAAAGGGTTAAATAAATTCCAAAGCAAGTTAGTCAAAGAGTCAAGACTCGTTCATATTCATTCATTCGATGTATTCAACAAACATTTTTTTGAGCAGCTGTTACTATATGACAGGCAGATCTGTGTCACACCATAGGCCCTATACATTTTCTCCATAACACCCTAAGAATGAATAACATGAATAAAATCAACACTAATAAATGATAGCACAAATGAGGCTATGGAAGGTAGGGTGATATTTATAGCATGTTTTATGTTTTTCAAAGCATTTTTGCATACATTAGTTCATTTGATCTCCACAAACACCGTAAAAACAAAGAAGAAAAAGAGTCAAAGCCTGGTAAATATTGCATAATATACGTTGAGTCTTTAATCTTTATCTTGGTTCTTAAAAATCCTTGATTCTTAAAGGTTTTTTAATAGTTTTTCCCCCCAAGGTTTTTTTCATTTTAATCAAAAATTTGTTCTACTGGTTTTAACAGAAAAGAAGAAATAACAAAAAGGGTTTATAATCCTACTGTGCAATTATCCCATTAATATTTTTAATCTTCTATTTTGAAAAATTTTAGACTTATAAAATATTTTCCAAAATAATGCAGAGTTTCTGTATTTCCTTTATTCAGCTTCTCCTAATTTATACAACTGATCAACCGTAGTACAACTACCAAAACCTAGAAATTATTATTGATTCAATACCAATAACTGAACTACAGATCTTGGTCGAATTTTACAAGTGTTTCTCCTAATATCCTTTTTTTAGTTCAGCAATCCACAGTACATTTAGCTGTGTGACTCTTTAGCTTCCAAATAAAGATTTCCTCAGCCTACTGTTATCTTCCATGAGGAGGCCTGGTTAGTTATTTGCTAGAATGTTTCTCAGTTTGAGTTTGTCTAATGTTTGCTCATGATTAGATTGAAGTTACATATTTTACAAATATTACAGAACACCAGGAAAGCATTGCCGTGCCCTTCCCTTATCTTCATATCAGGAGAAACATAATATCAATACCCCATGCATGTAACTTGAGATATGTTGCCTTTGGTCACTTGGTTAAGGCAGTGTCCATTGGGTTTTCCAATTATAAACTCACTGTTTTCCTTTGTAATGGATGTGTATCTTGAGAGAGATACTTTGAGACTATGCTACTCTATTATTGTCCTCAAACGTTTGCCAACTGATTTTAGCATTTATCTATAAATCTTCCTTGCAATGATTATACTGCAGTGGTGCCTAATGGTGATTCTGTATTCCCCTCATTCCTTATTTCTTCTACATTTATTAACTGAATTCTTCTGTCAGGAAGAGCTATCTCTTCTCCCCATTTAATTATCCAATTATTTATGCCAGAATAGATGTATAGATATTTATTCTTTGGGTTATAATCCAATGTTATTGTTACCTACTATGTTGCTCAAATTGTCCACATTAGCTGTTGGGAGGTCTTTTAGGCTGGCTTCTTTTTTCTTTTGACATTGCCACATATTTTAAATTTTTTTTTTTTAGAATTTCTTTACTTTCTGATACTGTAAGACACTCCAGGCTCATTTTGTATTTACTTGCCCTAACCCTAGAATCAGTCATTTCTTCAACAAGGAATCCTAATTTCTTTTGTCAAAGAATGAGATTTAGAAACCTAGATCTGAATACTCATTACCACTGTAATACTCTTCCTTGGTCCTCTAAGCAGAGGGCTGCCGTGACAATACCAATGTATTTTCTACACTAATTCGTGAATTTTTGTATCCATTCGTTTTTATTTCTATATACACTTACATGTACACATACAGGGTGGCCATAAAGTTCGTCAACTATTTAAAATTGCACATGAACTTCATGGCCACCCTGTATTAAAAACCATGGGTTTAACTTCTACATTGCTGGTGGGAATGCAAACTAATATGCTCCTTTTGGAAAGATGTTTGGAGAATATTTAGAGATCTAAAAATAGACCTGCCATTTGATCCTATATTTCCTCTACTAGGTATATATACAGAAGACCAAAAATCACATTATAACAAAGATATCTGTACCATAATGTTTATTGCAGCCCAATTCATAATTGCTAAGTCATGGAAGAAGCTCAAGTGCCCATCGATCCACGAATGGATTAATAAATTGTGGCATATATACACCATGGAATATTATGCAGCCTTAAAGAAAGATGGAGACTTTACCTCTTTCATGTTTACATGGATGGAGCTAGAACATATTCTTCTTAGCAAAGTATCTCAGGAATGGAAGAAAAAATCTCCAATGTACTCAGTCCTACTATAAAACTAATTTACAGCTTTCATATGAAGGCTATAACCCAATCATAGCACAAGAATATGGGGAAAGGGACAAGGGAAGGAAGGGGAGGATGTGGGGAGGGAGGGCAATTGGTAGGACCCCACCTATGGTGCATCTCAGAAGGCTACAGGTGAAACTTACTGAATACAGAATATAAAGGTCTTAACACAATAACTAAGAAAATGCCATGAAGGCTATGTTAACCAGTTTGATGAAAATATTTCAGATTGTTTATGAAACCAGCATATTGAACCCCATGAGTGCATTAATGTACACAGCTATGATTTAATAAAAAATAATAAAATAAAAAAAATGGGTTCATACTGACACTTCTAATTCCAATATAACACCACAAGGTTGAAATCTATCCCCTTTTCTTACTTGTAATTTCTTTTTCCAACAGTAAGAAACCTGGCTTTCATTGTCTATAATATATTCACTTTTTTGTTCAGCCCTAGTATAAAGTGTTTAGCTACAGAATTGCTAAACCATACTCCTATGGCAAAATGATTAACTAGAGTACAATATTAGTGTGCAATTCTTTTCATCTTAGCCTTATAGTATCAAGTCAAAATACTATTTTGCGAAGTAACCTCCATTAGTTCCTGTTTTCTGTACTCCTTTCAATGTAGTTATGCTTTTCATTTGTAATACATTTAGGGTTATTTCTATGTGTGTCCATTGGGGTCCTTTCCCCCCAACATCCTGATTGATGTACTTATTTGGACATACATATAAAACATGGTTCATTCATAATCTCCTGTTAATTGATTTAGAGATACAAACCTCTTTGCTGAGCACCTACGATGTGCCAGAGATAATCTTGAGTATTTTCATTATTTGAGACTATAACAACATAATGTTATTTAAGATATCAATACCCAGGTTATAAAACTTTATGCTAAGATTTAAAAACTGATTTGCTTTAAGCCCCAAAAGGTGGTGCCCCCTTTCTTTTATCCTCTTCTGTTTCTCCAAAATATCTACAAATTCTCTTGCCCTAATTACATGTATTTCCATAGCCTAAAAATACATCTGAAATAATGAGGCAAATATTGTTCTTTCTCATGAAACTTTAATGGAATGTTATCTGTTTAGGTTTTTTTAATTAGTTACCATATTTGATCACTCACATTCTAAAATGAAATATTCACACTATGTTTGTGAATGCAAAGGCCCACCAAGCACTCTGGAGAACTCTTAGTAATCACAATTTAGGCCTTTAGAAGACAAGGTTGTCCTTAAGTGTTTACAAGAACTAACTGAAAAGCAACCATGAGTAGGCCCTGTCCTCTCAGATCTTGTAAGTGAGTTGGCAGAACTACAGAGTTGAAAATAGGGCAGTTTCTAGGTCAAAAGAGCTATGTGCCCTTAGGTAAATTTCTTCCTATCTCTAAGATGCAATTTCCTCATTTGCTAAGAGGCATAAACTATATATGTCATTTCTATATGTAGTATATCTATTATACGTTATATATTAGATATATAAACAAAGAAATGGAATTACTATAATGAAGAAATAGTTACTGTAATAAAATTATATATGCCAAAATCTTTTAAGTTTTCAGCACACATAAAACACATAGAAAATTTAATTATAATTGCTATTAAAAAGATAAATAACAGTTGTAACATATTCAATAACTGATAACGTTTATCTGGTAATCAGATAAATAGTCATTATCTGTGATGAAAAAGAGACAATAAAGAAATCTAAGCCAGGTGTGATGGCTCACGCCTGTAATACTAACATTTTGGGAGGCTGAGGCAGGTAGATTGCTTGAGCTCAGGAGTTTCAGACAAGCCTGACCAAGAGCGAGACCCCATGTCTACTAAAAAAAGCCTAGCCAGGTGTGGTGGCAGATGCCTATAGTCCCAGCTACTTGGGAGGCTGAGGCAGGAGGATCTCTGAAGCCAAGAGTTTGAGATTTCTGTGAGCTATGATGCCACAGTACTCTATCCAGGGCAACAGAGTGAGACTCTGTATCAAAAGGAAGGAAGGAGGGACTTATTATACCTCATAACAACCTAATTCTGACAAATAACTCATTAAGGCGAATATTCATAAACTTATCTGTAAAACAGAGACAAGTAATTTGTCCAAGGTCATTCAAATACTAAGTGATACCATGGTACATGGTATCTATAACTCACTATTAAAAGAGATACTGGCCAGGCTTGGTGGCTTACACACTTTGGGAGGCCAGGAGTTCAAGATCAGCCTAAACAAGAATGAGTCCTTGTCCCAACAAATAATAAGAAAAATTAGCCAGGCATGATGGTGGGCATCTATAGTCCCAGCAATTCAGGAGGCTGAGGAAGGAAGATCACTTGAGCCCAGGAGTTTGAGGTTGGAGAGCTATTATAATGCCTCTGCACTCTAGCCCAGGCAATAGAGCAAGACCCTGTCTAAAAAAAAAAAAAAAATACCCCAGATACTGGGGAGTGAGTTAGCTCTTTCAGAAGTAGATGTTTGAGTTTTTGAAAAGTATTCACATGGCCACCAGAATAGAACCCGCTGGTAAGACAGAATCACTCCCGAGTCTAGGGCATAAGCACAATACAGCAGAGGAGGCTTGGAATGTGACCTACTGCTGGATTTTCCAGGTCAAGATTTATCCTACACACTGTGTCATTATCAGCACCTGCATTTTTGGGCTAGGATACCATTCCCACGTAGATCCGAGATGTTACAAAAGAATTCCTGAGTGCAGACTTGGCATCTCAAACTGGCTATTTGTCTATCAAGGCCTACAAACCCGTTTTGTTTAGAAGACATTTCCAAATCAAATTTGGATGCTTTTCTATGCTGCCTTCAGGCTTCTGGGGCTTTACCCCCCAGGAGTCATCATTCCTCCCTCTTATCTAGACCAACCCATATACCTTATATACACAGTCCCTAAAAGTTTTTAAGTTCATCAGGCCCCACTCCAGACTGATCAAATACAAATATCAGGGATTGGGGCCAGGATAAGGATTTTGAAGTCAGTCTCCTCCCCAGATGTTTCTAATAAACAATGTTAATTGCTGGTCTCAGCCCTGCTCTCAATCCATCCTTCAATCTCTCATTCTCTGTTTCTTTCTCTTTGTGGTGAGCTGAACAGCACCCCTTCACTCCACCCCACAAGAATTCATTTCACCTGCAATCTCTGAACGTGACCTTATTTGGAAATAGAGAGCAAGATAATAGAGGTAAATTAAACAAGGATCTCAAGATGAAATCACACTGAATTTAAGATAGGCCCCAAATCCAATAGCTGGTGTGATGATAAGACACAGGAAAACCCAGAGAAGAAAGTGATATGATGATGAAGGATAAGGTTGGAGAGATGTAGCTACAAGCCAAGGAAAGCCAAGGATTGGCAGGAGCCCCCACAAGGAGGAGGCAAGCAAGAACTCTTACCTAGAACCTTCCCAGGGAGCATAGCCGCTCTGACACTTTAATTGTAGACCTCTGGCCCCCGGAATTGTGAGAGAATAAGTTCCTATTGTATCAAACCACCCAGTGTGTAGTAATTTGTTACGACAGCCCTAGGAAACTAAGACACCCCCCACCAACAACTTACCTAAAGTCTGCCAAGAATTGCTCAAACGTTCTAATGGCCATAGATGTCCTTGTGCCTCCAGAAATAAACTGAAAAGATCTTAACATTTAGGACACCAAAAAGACCACATAAAGGAAGTAACTCTTAACACAAGACACTGTCAGAGAGACATGGAGACTCTAGGAACTTCCAGGGGCCGTGGAACCAGTAATCTGGGAAGAATCCAGGCTTCCCTAATGCATTTTCTCATCACTTCATTTCCTTTCCATTAGTAGTACTGGAGGACACGACTTTTATCTTCAGTGCCAAAGATACTAAGAGAATGAACTCTTACTGGTAAGTAATTAAAACCTTATTGTCTTCTGTCCAATTATCTCCCCTGTTGTCCATGGTTTCTGTACAGGTCCCATTTTTCATAGTTGTTCTGCTTTTGACTTCAGCTTCCTCTTCTTCTCAGTCAGACAGATGGAGAAGCAGCTCAACATCTGAGAGGCCAGTCTTACTCCCCACAGGCAACAGCGGCTTCCACAAAACTGCCCCATAAGCGTCACCATTGGATCCACACATCTTCAAGTGATGTTGGTGCCACACCAGAAGCCACGAGTTACCAGCCACGATGCAGGGACCCAGGACACACTGGTTGTGTCTTGGATTTGCAGGCCCTCAGCACTGCCCGAACATCATCACGAAACTCAGGAAACAACACGTAAGTGTAATGATAAAAGCCACCACAGCTCGTTACCCTCATTCATGACTGGATTAAGAAACCCTTGGGATTTTCCCTCCTTAAAACCTCAGTTTGCTGACTGGAAAAGTATTTCGCAAAAAACATATACATGCTCGAAGCTATATATAGAGTTCCCAAGGAATGAGTTTATTCTTGTTATCTTTTAAAACTACAGATGCATCTTGATTTAATCATCTTCTCTCTGGAATACTCCACCAAAGTACAATTCTTGCTGGAAGATAACGATCTGAGCTACAGCCAAGGGTGGGGATCATCCCAAGAATTCTGACCCTGGGCTGTATTTTGAATGTCTCTCCTCCTTGTTAGTGGGGTTGGTCAGGAGTGACAATATCAATCTGCCACATGAAATGCTTCCTGCTGTTAATGCTGCACAGAAATGTCTCAGACCAAATGCCTGTTTATGTGTGGTTCCCAGGCTTTTCTGCACATTCATGCTACTTGAAGAGCTTATAAAAATCCTGATGCCAAGCTCACCATCCCCAAAAAAAATTCAGCCAGGGGGTTAGGGCAAACTAGCTGGATATCCATAGTTGCTACAGATCTCCACGTGATTTCCATCTGCAGCAGGTTTGGGATAACAATGGTTACCAAAGTGACCAAATATTTAGATCCTACCATGGTTCTAAAGCTCTGCAAAATGGAAACAAGAATATCTTCCCCCACCCTATCAGAAATAGATTTTCAAAGACAAGGGGCTTTGAGATTCTTAGAAAAAGACATTATGTAAATATAGTCTATTATTATTGCAAGTTGGCAGGTGTCTGGGACATATATTTCATTCTCTTTAATCATCCAAATGAGGACATTTGGCCCATCATTATGCCTAATGGGTACTGAGGATCCAAAGGCAGGTGTTATGAGAAGCAGCAGGAGCAATCACTGAGTTCACTTCTACCACTGGGATAATCTTCAGCTGCGCACTTACGGGAGGGAAGCCCCCTAAGGCCCAGAAGCTGCTGCTATTCGCTTCTGTCTCAGCATTGCATACTGCAGAGCAAGTGGCCTTTTCTTCATTGACTGATGAGTATAAAAAGGGAATGGACCTTACCCTTTCCTCCTAGGAACATCTAGCCTCATCATGCCAAATGAGAGTTTAATATTAATCCGCTCATCTGAGTCGAATTCAACATAAAACATACCCCAGTCTAACAGTAAAGCCTGGAATTGCTGATGTACCACACAGTAACCTCCTGAGTCTTGTTTTTTTCTTCAGCAATAACTACAGCAATAGAAGGTTGGAGGAGAATGTAAATATTTAAGGACCAAAATAAATCTTTAAATGTTGAACACCAGGTTACAGGATGGGTAAACTGGGGATGGGTCCCGAGATGGCAGCTCGTCAAATAATGATAGAAACGGCTAACCCTTGGCCATTCCTCCCCTATCAGAGCAGCATTAGTCTCTGTCAGCTTTGTAATAGCTTAACTGGCTAGAGGCAGCAGATGGTGTTTTTACGGCCCTATATAAACAGTATTAAGTCATTTTCACTCTTTCTCCATAACTCAGATTTCCAACCCAGGCTGCAGTTGTCCACCTCTCTTCTCCTCTGAGATGCTCATGAGGAAGAGTACTAACATTTATTGAGCGCTCCTTATGCAGCAGACACTTCTCATAGGGATTTATTAACTTCGATTCACAGAGAACAGCTACTAAGGGCTGAGCCAAGATGTGAACTGATGATCTGACTCCATTGCTTTGGCTCCTCCCACTATTGGCCTATCATTCTGAACCTATATTTTCATTGATTAAATGCACAGGGAGGAGAAAAACAGTTGAAAAATATCTGGTGAGTGATTGTCCTCATAATCACTGGCTGAGAGCATGCAAATCAGTACAGCTTGTTCCTGTTTGAAATTATTACTTAGGGTTCTTCACATGTTATTTGATGTATTGATTAGTCTGTTTTACCCTTGCAAGATGTATTGTCTCTTCAGAAATGAAACTTTATCATGTGCATCATCAATCCAATTAATTTCATGATGCATTGATTAAACTCCTATTTAAGCATTTCAGCATTAGTAAACTGTTTTTTTCTTTTTTTTTTTTTTGCAGTTTTTGGCCGGGGCTGGGTTTGAACCCGCTACCTCTGTCTTATGGGGTCAGCACCCTACTCCTTTGAGCCACAGGCACCGCCCTGTAAACCTTTTTTAAAGGTAAAAATCATGACTCTCATTTAAATGATGTCAAAGGTTTTATTCAACTCATTAATTAATGAGTGATCAAGTAAGATATATATAGCCAATTTAACAAATGAATGGGAGAATAAGATTGCTGGGCTACATACAAAATTGACTAATGTCTTACCATAATCTTTGCAGTTATCTCTTCCAAGAGACAAGTATTATTTTCATCTCTACTGGACAGAATTAAGAAATTAACCTATGCCCTTTACAGAGTTGTAAAGTAGACCAGTCAATAGAAAATCAAGCCCAGACTATGGTTTAAAAAGCAGTAATTTCTTTTGCTTTATTTCTAAATTTTAGATAATTTTTCTGACTTTAAGACACTGAAGGTTCGGCACCTATGGCTCAATGGGCTAAGGCACCAGCCATGTACACCTGAGCACTGGTGGGTTCGAATCCAGCCCGGGTCCGCCAAACAACAATGACAGCTGCTACCAAAAAATGGCCGGGCATTGTGGCAGGCGCCTGTAGTCCCAGCTACTTGGGAGGCAGAGGCAAGAGACTCGCTTGAGCCCAGGAATTGGAGGTTGCTGTGAGCTGTGGATGCCACAGCACTCTATCTAGGGTGACAGCTTGTGGCTCTGTCTAAAAAAAAAAAAACGACACTGAAGTATGTATACATAGTGACTATGAGAGAGGATACCCAGGAAAAGTGAGTAGAGGTCTTCTGGCGGAGGCCCCAAAGACATACCTGCAAGATCGGCCCCCTGTGGTGACTCAGCTGTTAG
>CAUYON010069117.1:0-23525 GCA_963573935.1 Arctocebus calabarensis
GTGGCGGGCGCCTGTAGTCCCAGCTACTTGGGAGGCGGAGGCAAGAGACTCGCTTGAGCCCAAGAATTGGAGGTTGCTGTGAGCTGTGATGCCATGGCACTCTACCCAGGGTGACAGCTTGAGGCTCTGTCTCAAAAAAAAAAAAAGTGGAGGAAAGAGCTCTTACCCTCATGATGCAGAACTCGTATAGATTCTTGGGCAGCTCCTTCTATCGAAGGGGGTGCCTTAAAGTACTGAGCAGAAGGAAAGGCCACTGTAAGTAGAAGAGTGGCCTTCCTGCCCAAGCAGTACAGATGCTGAAGGTATCAGGATTATCTCTTGTTTTAAGAGGCATTTTAGGTTGATAGGTTCATTTGTTTGTTTGGAGACAGGGTCTCACTCTGTCTCCCTAGGTAGATGCCATGGTGTCATAGCTCAGAGCAACCTCAAACTCGTGGGTTTAAGTGATCCTTTAGCCTCAGCCTCCCAAATCGCTGGGCCTACAGGTGCCCACCAGAGCGCCCGGGTAGTTTTTCTATTTTTAGTAGAGATGGAGTCTCACTCTTGCTCAGGCTGCTTTCAACTCCTGAGCTCAAGTAATCCATTCACCTCAGCCTCTCAGAATGCTGGAATTACAGGCCTGAGCCACTGCACCTGGCCTAGGTTGATAATTTGTGTGGATCTTTGAAAAATTCCACAAGTGTCCATCCTCCTTTTAGTAAAGTTGCATTAGAAAAGAATACTGCTAGTGATTATTTGAGGAACAGACATAAGGTGAGGCAGGCTGAAATTGGTCTTGCTGCCGTCTTATGGCAACTGGGTCTGCACCCCTGCTCTGTCACTGGAGGTGTTAGATTTAGTGACATGGCGGGAGGCAGGTGGGCAAATAATGTGGAGATGGGTGGTGGGCTTTTAAGTCACACAGACTTGGGTGGCGCCTGTGGCTCAGTGGGTAGGGTGCCATCCCCATATACTGAGGGTGGCGGGTTCGAACCCGGCCCCGGACAAACTGCAACAAAAAATAACTGAGCATTGTGGCGGGCACCTGTAGTGCCAGCTACTTGGGAGGCTAAGGCAAGAGAATTGCCTAAGCCCAGAAGTTGGAGGTTGCTGTGAGCTGTGACGCCACTGTGGGCGACAAAGTGAGACTCTATGTGTAAAAAAACAAAAAAGTCACACAGACCTTGTTCCAATTCCAGCTCTAGCACATAGCAGCTGGCTAAAATTAGACATGTTCTGTGAGCCTCAGTTTCCTCTCCTATGCAGTAACAATCTCAAGCTTATTTGAAGGAGTGAAAAAAATTGTTCGAAAGCACCTGGTGGGCCCTCAGTAAATCAGAAATTTTATTAGTAAATTTCTAGTTTTTTCTAGAGAAAAAAAGCATATAAATATGGCAACTAATAAAATTGAACCCATCCTACCATCAGGAATGAGTTGCCTATCTCCAAAAATAATAGCAAGGTGACTCTTTTCTTCTTACTCCATCTGGCTGTGGCCTAGGTTGTTTGGGGTTATTTTCCCTGTGAGTGGCTGAGGGGCGCAGAGGGTTGTTAATCTGCTCCCCACCCTGTCACTTAATTTTCTGGATCATTGTAGAAGTCTAAACAATATTGAATACGAGGCACTAGATAAAGCCCTGTGTGTCTAGGAAGAAAGTGTAACTAGATCTGTGATCAGTTGTAAATAATTCAACCACAGGGGTTTTTTAGCACTTTTTTTTCCAGTCTGTTATATTTGTAACCCAACAGTCTCCATTATCATGGCTTGGAATTTCACTCAAGGTTTTAAAATGCAGAATGTTAACCCAAACATTGAACCTTAGCAGAAAGTACCTTCTCAGTTGTGCAGCCTCTGTTAAATGGTGAATAAGCATAGACTTGAATCACAGAGAAACAGTTAACTAAGAGATTCAGCTGGCAGCTTTCCATACCCAGTATTTGATCTTTCTAAGCATTTTTAGCACTTTTTCCCCCCAGTCATTATAACCCAACTGTCCCCATTATCATGGGTTGGGATTTCACTCAAGGTTATAAAGTACAGAACATTAACTCAAACATGAGCCTTAGCAGAAAGTATCTTGTCAATTGTGTAGCCACTGTTAAATGGTAAATAAGCACATAACTGAATTATGACATAATATTAACTAAGGAATTCTGTTAATACCTTTCCATACCCAGTATTTGATTTTTTCCTGATGGAGGTAGCAGAAACTTGTGGGGTGGTGATATTTATACAAAGGCCAGGTTCATCCCTCAAGTAACAGATTCACTTTCTGAAAGGGGAAGAATGTTGTGCCTAGCTCCTTAGGCTGATGATCTCCTCAGTTGTCACCAGGCCACCATTATTCCACCTAGCGTGTAGTTCGTAGGCCAGTACTTGTTGTAGAAGAAACCCCATCAGGAAGCAGGAGGGAGAGCTCAGGGGAGGACGTTTCCTCTGCTGCCTGCTGGGCATCACCACCAATCAAAGGGGACTGCCTTGTGCATGGGCTGAACCTTTTCCACATGGCTGCCCTCCAGCCAGCCCAGGTCCACCACACAGCAGTGCCAGCCACTCCCAGAAGGCGTCTGGAATCTGAGGCTGTCCTCACAGCTGGCTTCTTACTTGATTAGATTTGTACATCAGCCTTCCTCACAAGAAATTCAGCGTGCTTTTTATTGAGAAATAGTTCCAGACTACAGAAAGAAAGCATTTTTAAAACTTTGCTGCATCAAGAGAGGGACTCTAGTGAGAGGTGTACAGGCCTTCAGGCTGTAAATAAATAAAAAGTACCTGGCTCAGTGCCAACCTGCACGTCTCCATCTCTGCTGTGACCCAATTCAGGGATTCTTCCTGAGAGGGGTTTTGAGCCTCTGATTTTATAATTTGGGTTTCCATAAAGCTCTATAAATGGCTTGCTTTGTGCCAATAAGTAATGAAATCTGTCATCTTCTGACAGCTCTGTGGGGATTGGAGAACTTGAGAATGGTTTTTCAATGAGGAATCTCAGACTATCTCAGAGGGCCTGGAGTAGGCTCTTGGCGGTGCCCTGGTGTGCCCAGCCTTCCTCTGGAAGGGGTTTAGTCACCTCCAGTGCCGGGCCTGCAGGACCCACAGCCCTCTGCTAATGGAGGGAGGTGGTTTGCTGGGGGGAGGGAGTGTTATTTTTGTTTTAATTATTTTGTTGATAGAAGGATGTTGCCCTTCATTATATAGTTCTTTGCATTTAAATTTCTAACGTCCTCTTTTTCCTTCTTTCCTTCCTGCTTTGATTTGGTTTCTCATGCTCAATGTCCCCTCTTCTGTCCCCTCCCTCCCCCATCCCTCTTTGCTTGCCTCTGTTTTGCTCAGGTGGCTTCGGTGCTGCTCCAGTGTTTGGCAGCCCTCCTACTTTTGGGGGATCCCCTGGGTTTGGAGGGGTGCCAGCATTCGGTTCAGCCCCAGCCTTTACAAGCCCTCTGGGCTCGACGGGAGGCAAAGTGTTCGGAGAGGGGACTGCAGCCGCCAGCGCAGGAGGGTTCGGGTAAGCCCCCTGAAGAGGGACCTGGGGAGAGCTGGTACCAGCTGAGCTGAGAGCCCTTGGGGCCCCATACTCTTGTTCCAAAAAGAATATTTTTGCATTTTCCAAATTCTTGACCATGAGCTAAAGGCCCCTTCCTGTGATGTTGGCAAATAAGTCCCTTTAGATTCCTGCTCCTCTCTAGGCGAGGCTCGTTTCTTTCACGCTAGGCTCTCTCTACTACTTGGGTAGACATCAGCTGTGTTGCTGCCCCTGACTATTATACAGAGTCCTGGTCATCAGAACTCCTGTTGCCCTGGTGGGGTTAAAGGAAGGAAAACAGCCCGCCTTGACTACTTCATAGACAGGACTGCCCCTGTGTGCTCACTGCTTAGGAAGTTCTAGATCAATCATTTTTATCAGATTCTTTCCTCTCGGGGTTGTTTTGCATTAGACCCATTGTCCTTGAGCAAACACCTCCTGTGTCCCTGCCCGCCTTCAGCACCCAGAATGGGTGTTCAGTCCTACAGTCCATGTGGGGAGAGGCTTGGCGACCACACACCTGTCGAAGCTGCTCGTATTGCCTGTTTGCAACCCTGCTTGACAATGTATCTCAAGGAGTCCCTTAAGAGCACAACTTCAGTCTGGTTGCCAAAACCTCAAGGAGAAAAACAGCCTTTGCCACCACAAAATCCCAGTAAAATGTATATGGTAATGGGACTCCCTAAGTCTGGTTCAGAGGAGGTATTATTCCCTAAAAAGTGGCTCTTACCCACACTATTGGACATGGGATGTATAAGGCTGGAAGCCGGGGGTGAGGTAGATGATTTGTTTGAGGAATTGTAGAGGTATTTGGGAAATGAGTCTTGGGAAGATGACAACATCTTTGTCTAGAAAAAAAAAAAACAAAAATTTGTTTATTCAGCTTGGTGCCTATAGCTCAAGGGCTAGGGCGCCAGCCACATACACCGGAGCTGGCAGATTCAAATCCAGGCCAGGCCTGCCAAAAAACAATGACAATTACAACCAAATAATAGCCGGGCGCTGTGGTGGGTACCTGTAGTCCCAGCTACTTGGGAACCTGAGGCAAGAGAATCACTTAAGCCCAAGAGTGAGGTGGCTATGAGTTGTGACACCACGTGCCACAGCACACTACACAGGGCAACAACTTGAGACTCTGTCTCAAAAAAAAAAAAAAATCTGTTTATTCAAACTACATCTCCGTGAAAGATGCTGGAAAGTTTCGAGGAAAGTGAGCCAGTTGATGTGTTGTCTCTCATATTTCATGTAGAGACTAACGTGTCATTTAAGTTTCTTTTCCCTCAGGAAACCTCAAAAATTAAAGTTAATAAGGGAAACTTACTTAGAAAGGAGAGTTGGGACCAGGTGCAGTGGTCCATGCCTGTAATCCCAGCACTTTGGGAGGCCAAGGTGGACGATGGCCTGAGCTCATGATTTCACAACCAGCCCAAGCTAGAACAAGACCCTATCTCTAAAAATAGCCGGGTATTGTGGCAGGCACTTGTAGTCTCAGCTACTTGGGAGGCTGAGGCAAGAGAATCGCTTGAGCCCAAGAGTTGGAGGTTGCTGTGAGATATGATGCCAGGGTACTCTACTAAGGGTGACAACGTGAAAAAAAAAGAGTTAGGGACTTGTTGGTCTTGATGGGTACCCACCTCTGCAGTGATGGCCTGGCTCTTAGTACCGCAGAAGTGCTGGGATGTTTTGGGTGACCAGGATGGTGAATTATTATTTATTTACCTGAAACTAGCTTTTTCTTTACTAGTAGAAAAGTATCATATTCTGCCTTGTAGTGTCTATTCCCAGGTAAATCCTTACTGGGTAGTTAGTTCCATTTTCTAGGATAGGGCTAAAAAGTAGCAGGTCAGATGCTGTATCTCAGAAAGAGCTCATTACCTGTTTTCAGGTCTCTGACCATGAGCCTGTCTTTGACCCTAGCAGTCCTCTCTCTGAGAAGGGCAGCTTTGTAGATGAGAGGCCCAAGGTAGGAGGAGGAAGAGAGAAGGCCCCTGGCCGCCTCTGTATAAAAGACCCTTAACCACATCCTTAAGAGTAAATAAAACGAGAACATGCTTTTCTTTCTTTGGGATGGACTCTTACCCCAAGTGCTATCTCTTCTAAAAAACACTGATCCTCTCCCTCACCTGGTCGCTTCCACACCCCAGCAACTATAATATGTCACTCACACTCATTTGCTGGACCAAATCTGGAGGGGAAAACCCCTGAGTGAGATTACCCAGGGAACTGACTCCAGGTTGGGAAAGCAGAGCAGAGAATAGTAGCCATTTTTACCTTGTTTTGTATCATGTTTATTGATCCAGGAAACAAACACAAAATTCTGAGTGAAATGATGGTGGAAACTCCCCTCCCAGTGTAAATAGAATGATGATCTTTGTATGTACAAAAGTCTTAACCTCATGATAGAAAGTAAATAGAATCAAGATCCCTGGAGGAGCTGAAGATAAATAAATGAAATGAAAAGTGCTTAAATGGTGGAATCAACCTAAGGGTTTTGTAGCAGGAAACCTGTGCTGCTTAGTTCCCAGATGACCTGGACTTCCAGGCAGTGGCCAAAAACTGAAACACTGGACTGATTGGATTTCATTTTGTATCCTTGCTATTTTTCTTTCCAGAGCTGAGATGAAGGTTTGCTTTGGGCTGTAACCTGTTCTTTCTGAGAGGCTGCTAGCTTAGGCCCAGACTTTCACTTTGAATCACGTGTGTCACCAATGTCAAGACTTAGGACAGTGGGCTGAGGCTTGCAGTCAGCAGAGTGACAGGAGGCCCCCCTAACCACAGTCACTTTCTCACTGGCACCCAGGTTCGGGAGCAGCGGCAACACCACGTCCTTTGGCACCCTCGCGAGTCAGAACGCCCCTACTTTTGGGTCACTGTCCCAGCAGACTTCTGCTTTTGGGACCCAAAGTGGCGGATTCTCTGGTTTTGGATCAAGCACGGGAGGTAGGTGGCCTCATATCTTCCCACACCTTCCCTCACAGACACGGTGGGCCCATCTGTCTTCTCCCCCAAAGTAGTCAACATGTTTTACCTGTTTACTTGCATATTTTAGAAGCTGAAAGTGGTTAAAAAAAAACAATGTTTTTAGGTTTTAGTTAGACTTGCATCCTTGAACCAAGTCTTTTTTTTTTTTTAGACAGCGCCTCAAGCTGTCACCCTGGGTAGAGTGCTGTGGCATCACAGCTCACAGCAACCCCCAATTCCTGGGTTTAAGCGAGTCTCTTGCCTCCGCCTCCCAAGTAGCTGGGACTATAGGCGCCCGCCACAACGCCTGGCCATTTTTTGGTTGCAGCCCATCATTGTTGTTTGGTGGACCCGTGCTGGATTCGACCCCACCAGCTCAGGTGTACGTGACTGGCGCCTTAGCCCGTTGAGCCACCTTGAACCAATTCTTACCTGACATTACTGACTTGATTTGAAGCTCCTCCCCCCCATAATAGTTTTACTAGGCCTTGGTTTAAAAATCCAACTCAGCAGACTCAAAAAATAAGATGTAGAAACTTGACAAAATGCCCTGTTTGAAATTCTGTTGCTTCTGATCACAGAGTATATATGCTCCAATTTTCCTTGCAACAAACCTATGAGGCACAGAACTTAGGCATCATTGTTGTTTTAAAAATGAAGAAACAGAAACTCCAGGGAGCTAAGCAAGTTGCCCAGAGGTATGCGGAGAATTTCTCTGGCTGTCAAAAAGAAGAGATAGCAGGCTGGGGGTGGTGGCGGCTCACACCTGTAATCCTAGCACTCTGGGAGGCCAAGGCAGGCGGATTTCCTGAGCTTACAGGTTCGAGACCAGCCTGAGCAGGAAACCCCATCTGTAAAAATAGCCGGACATCATGGTGGGTTCCTGTAGTCCCAGCTACTTGGGACTACTAGGGAGGCTGAGACAAGAGAATCACTTAAGCCCAAGGATTTGAGGTTGCTGTGAGCTGTGATGCCATGACACTCTATTGAGGATGACAAAGTGAGACTCGATCTCAAAAAAAAAAAAAAGAGAGACAGCAAGTGGAGGGAAAAAGCAAGTTTTCCTGATGAAATGGATCTGTATGGTCCAGTGCAGCTAAGGGAGAGGGGCCGTGCCTGGGACCTTCTACCTGTAGCCAGGCTTAGCAGGAGAGTCACACCGTGAAGTGACAAGGACCTCTCCTGCTTCTCCAGAGTCGGAGTTAACATGTCCCTTCCTGCTGTCCTGCAGCAGGTAGGGGAGAAATGGGGTTTTCCTGGGAGTAAAGCCCTGAGCCAGGAGGCCTCTGTCCATCAGGTATATGTGTTTTAACTCTGCCTTGTTTATCTGCTTTTCAGGATTCAGCTTTGGATCAAATAACTCGTAAGTATCTATCTCCCTCTTTATGTCTGATTTTAATTAAAAGTACTAAATAAAGATGAAAGAGCATGTGGTATGTGAAAACTATTGAAATAGTAATTTTTGATGGGTCTGTGCATTTTGTTTGCATTTTTTCTGTTTGGGGGCTTGTCCTAGAACCCTGGGGGCTCAGCAGCAGGTTTGGGGTTTTGTGGACTTGCTGGTCTCTTTAGGAATGTGGCAGGGAGTGCCAGATCTTTACCTTCTTATAGGGCACGACTCGGAGAAGAACGTGCCGGCCAGCAGGTGAAGGCTTGGCGGGCAGAACTTAGGCACTGTTTCTCCTCACTTTGCTGTTCCTATCTCAAGCTTTGTGCTGACCGCTGGGCTTCAGCCCTTACCAAATCTTGTGTGTTGATCCTCCCTCTTGCTTCTATATAGAGCTTTAACCTTTGGACTATGAACAAGCCTTCAAATGAGATGTTCATTTGGTGCAAACGATACCTGTAGGCATGTTTAGTCTCTGAGCGCTCTGCCATCAAAGGGTTAAAATTCCGCGTCTGGCCTCTGGGAGGCCCTTCCTCAGCTGAGCAGAAGCTGATTCCACCTCTCCTGGTGCTTCCTTGCAGGTCAGTCCAGGGCTTTGGTGGCTGGAGAAGCTGAGTGGGTACCGGCCCTCCTGTTCCTGGGAGAACTGCTTCACCAGCTGACACACCAGAGCAGCCTGTTAAGATGGACATTGTGATTGAAACACACAGAAAGAAACAACAGAAACTAAAACTCAAGGGATATTTTGCTTGCTTGTTTTGTTTTGTTTCATATTTCATGTTGGATTTCCTCCCACCCCCCCCACTATTAAACTGTTTGGTCTGTTTCCATACAGAACATATTTGGGCTTTTTCAGGTCCTAGCCAAGGATCGAAGTTTCCCCATTTCTGTGGCTCTGAGAAACCAGCAGAACCGCTGTTAGCCAGCAGTGTGTCTTCAAGCATCAAAAGTAGCCAGCATAGGGTATTGCAGTATCTTTCCGGCCTCAGCATATTTTTGAAACAAGAACCACCTCACATCACAAGTAGGTGTAAGAACCTACCTCTCAGGCCCAGACTATGATAGGGCCTTGGGCTTAGGTCGTTAATGGGGAGCATTGGAAAGGGACTGGTTTTTAGAGTTTTACATATTGGCAAGTTGCATTTAAAAATATTTTAATAAAGTTTGACTTATGGTATTGATTTATCATGTTACAACCACTATGACCTCCTTGGTTCTGTTGCCTTATTGGGCGAGGGTGGGCTACAGGAGGTCTTCACTGTGCCACAAGCCTGCTCTGGTGGTCTCCACCCTGCCTGTGCCTCAGCCTCCTCTGCAGTTTCTATAGGGATAGATTCACAGGCTCAACCTTGAGATTCTGACTCAGTGGACGCCCACTTGGTTTTATGTTTGATGGAATCTCATAGTGTGGCACTGTTGGAACCCTCCCCAAGCCAAGCTGTCAGCAGAGCTGAGAGCTGGAACTAGATCCACGCGTGTCTATAGGTGACTGTCATGCTGCTCTCTGTGAAAGGGACTATCTATGCTTTCCATTATTTAGGGGCTCTGCCTCTTACGAAGAACTAGGAACTTGAACAATTTAATGTGTGGGCTTTTTGGTCCTTGCAGAACTGAAGAGCCTCTCTCCTTCTCTATCCTGCACCCACAGGAGGCCCCCTCAGCCCCGAAGCAGGGGTATGGGCCCAAACAAGCCAGTCACAGGGCACACCAGGGCCATCTCAAGACAAAGGGACTGATGGGAAAAGCTCACGGCAAAGGCCTAGTTTGAAGGGAATGATATAGCTGGAGGTGACGTGGGCTCCATTGTATACTGGGCATGTCATCTGGCCAACCAGCACCCAGGCTAGGCTGGTCCTCGCCCACCCTCTGGTTCCCTCGACACTCCTTTTTATAAATAGAAGCTGGTTCAGCCCAACCCTTGACCTCAAATTCTTTGCACTAATCCTCCATCGAGGTGGCATGTGACATCTCTCCAAAAAGCCATATCAGCTGTGCTTGGCCAGATAACGACCCCACCACTTGCTGCTGGGACAGAGGCCCCAGAGGAATGTGCCACTGATATGTGAACCCCTCATTCCTTTTTTGGGATCAATTACAGTGGTAGGTGGCAGAGGTCAGCTCAGCTCAGGCAACCTGTATCCCCTGAACCCAAATAGCAGAGACATTGGGCTAGGAGTGCTCAGAGGGTCCCGCCTGCCCAGGGAGGAGATGGAACAGACAAAAGGCCCAGATGATAGTGTGGGGATTGTATCTCTGTGCAAAGATGGGGCCATAGCTTCTGTGTAGGCCCAGGAGGACAGCCAGGCCACTCTCCTGGAGCAGGGCAGGCAGGCACAGTTGGTTGGTTTGTAGTCCTACTTTGTGTAACAAAGGAGAGGGGTGAGGCAGAGTTAAACTAGGTTGTGTTTTCCTTGAATTTTTTTTTTTTTTTGCAGTTTTTGGCCGGGGCTGGGTTTGAACCCGCCACCTCCGACATATGGGGCCAGCGCCCTACTCCTTTGAGCCACAGGAGCAGCCCTTTTCCTTGAATTACTCTAGATGTAAATGTCATATAGTCGTAATTGGTGCTTCAGATGGCAACACAGTGGTGGCAGGCCGCAGGTTGGGCTCCTCGGGGACAGGTGGAACCCCAGGTACACGGTGATTCCCACAAACTCGGCCTCTCACCCAGCGAAAGCACAGGTTCCCTTCCATACTGATTTGCTGAGCTAGTGTCCCCTCAGCACCAACCTGCCCGGCCCCGTGCGTGTAATGGGGCTTGCTTTCCACTTGCTTTCTGTGTCTGGCAGCCTTCAGGGAAGTTTCTAGGTCAGGTCTCCAACATTATGCAAAGGGAGTAGACGTGCAGGCTGACCTGACCCTGGCTCTCACTGGCTCTGTAACCAGACAAGGCACTTGGCCTTGTCGTGTCTTGAGGGTTTTTTCCCGTTGGTCATAAAGTGGAAATTGGACTACCTGTCAGACTGGGCAGTGCGGTGCGCAGACTAAATGCGATGACATGCGGAAAGCACTCAACACAACTGCATGCTCAGTTATGACTGTTAGGCTTGCTTATAGGATCTCGCCTGACAGCCAGGTATAACAGCCCTGAAGTGATTCCCACTTGACCTCATCTGGTCTGCTGGACAGTCACTCTTCCCCCAGGCTGTTAGGCTCTTATCAAACACTGGGCCACACTGCTGCTGGGGGACCTGGCACTAACACAGGACTTCTCAACTTTTAATCAGAGACTGATTCAGCGGAGCTGAGTTGGGCCCTTGAATCTGGGTTTTTAACAAGCGGGTGAGTCCAAGTATGTGGTCCCTGGAGCCCATGTTGAGAAGTCCTTTAATAGCAATAATAATCATAAATGGCCTCCATACAGGGGCTATCTGAAAAATACAGCACTAACTCCTATGGGCATGTTTATTTTGCATGGATATGGGACTTTATCTGAAATTGTTGAAAAGAGACACAGGTTTAAATTTAAGCTGTTCTCTGGGTGACTGCTCAAAGAAAAGAAAAACTGTGAAAACATGAGTGGACCTGGTCACCTCGTGGGTCAGACCCTCCTGAACTCTCCTCCACTGGTGTCCTGACCAATGGGAGGAAAGGCCTTCCTGCTGCCGCCTGCCAACAGCCAGTGCGCTTGCTCCCTGGCCTGCCACTTAGTCATTTATTTAGAATTAACACATAATGGGTGAAGGGTGCCACCTGGCATCGGAGCTCTCAATCTTTCCTTTTTCTCCTGTTTCATCAGCTCGCTGATTCTAACAGACGGCTTGACTTCACGTGAGTGAGCTGGTGGGAAGGCGGGGAGGCGCGTCTGCCACGCTGTGGGGTCGGTCTCCCTCCTGTGTCCTCACCTCTCTTCACTTCTTTTTGGGGAAAGAAGCATTTGGGTTGAGATTGTATCAGCCCCCAAACTAATGCTGTTTTTGAAAGGCAGAACTCTGCTGGAACAGGTCCCCACAGCCAAATAAGTTTAGAAAAAGACTGGAGGGTGGTGCCTATGGCTCAAAGGAGTAGGGCGCCAGCCCCATATACCAGAGGTGACAGGTTCAAAGCTGGCCCTGGCCAAAAACTGGAAAAAAAAAAAAAATTAGAAAAAGACAACCCAACAACATTTAAGAGATGTGAACAAAACTTAACATATCCATTCATTAGAGGACTTTTTTGAACCTTTAGTGTGCAAATTTAGTTTGTAAATCAGTAAGATAGAATAATCTGTCATCCTCCAAATATTTCTGCCGTGGAACCTTTTCCCTTGGCTTTAGGTTCCCCAGAACTGATCTTCCTGTGAGTTGTTTCCAACTTGGGTTCCTCTTTCTACTTGATGATCTTAGTAGTTCTGATAGGTCAAATGCTTGCAATGTGCTGGGAGCTGTCTGTCCTAAGTACGTCACCACATTTCACCTTTCAAGCTAGATACTAATTCACATCTTTTGAGAAAATGGGACAAAAAGAAAGAAGTTTGCCTAGGTCACACAAGATGAGTGTGGAGCAGCCCTGGGACAGGGCTTGGCATCCTTTCTGCTCCTGCTGGGCCTGGGCTGGCTACCACTGAATGTCTTGGTTCTAAAACACGGCATCAGTTGTTTCAGAAGAAGTGCCACCTGCTTATGCCGGGGACTGCTGCGCTCTACCCCTCCACTGACTGTCCTGAAAATAAGCCTGCCCTGGACATAAACAACAGATACCCTGACACCGTGCAGTTACTTGCCTTGACTTTGCAGCCTCCAGCCTGGTTAGTATTTGCCATCCTGGTCTACCTGCACTACAGCCCGGGGAGGGAGGGCTGGGCAGAGGCTGGGTCTGTCCAGCCCTCGCTGGCACAAACCCTGCATGGGGGCTTGCAGGGCCTCGTGGGGATGGTCTGAGCCGTGGGACCAGCTGCTCCCTGCCCTTCAGCCGCCTCCACCCTTCCTTTGCCGTCCCCTCTGTGGTCTGGCTTTGAGGCCTGCCCGAGTCCCCCCGGAGGTCCGGCCCAGGCCCAGAGAGGTGCAGTTGCTCCATGGTTATAAATAAAAGCCCATCATCCATGCCACAGGCCTGGCTGGAGATTCTCCACATTGTTTTTGAGCGTAGATCTCCAGCTGCAGAGAAAGTCCAGGTGGGGGAGGATAGAAGGCTAGAGCCTCAGCAGCTCCTGCTGTGGCTGGATGTGACTTCACCTTGCTGGCCAGGCTAATCTGGCCCGCGAGGACAAAGCCTCATTGCTTCCTGCCCCTTCAGATGTTGGCCCCCCCGGCCTCGCCTACCACCTTTACATCTGCAAAGCTAGACACAGCCCCCCACTTACCCTGGTTCTCAAAGACTCCTTTGCCCTTTCTCTGTTCCTCAGATGGCCTGCTCACCCCACCTCATCTGCGTGCATGGTCTCTGCCAAAATGCCCCCTCCTTGTGTCCCCACCTGTGTTATACAGGTGTTATGCAGGGCTGCCCCAAGCCTGGGCTGCAGCCCGGCTCATGGCACTTGATAACGGCTCACATAGCTGGTGGTTCGATTCATTCATCTAGTCTTCCCCCAGAACAACAGTTAGCTCCACATGCAGGGGCGTGTCAGCCTTGTCTGGCCTCAGCCCCTGTTGGTACGTGGAGAGCAAGAGTGAGAAGCTGCTGGTAAATGACTCCAAATGACTTCCTAGAAAGAAGCCAGGACTGGCCCAGATGCCAGACCTCAGTAGGAGAGGATGGTGGGAATGGAGAGTTACAGTTCAAGGGCGCAGAGCCAGCTGATGGCACAGAGCTGCTGGCAAGGCTAGTGCTCCCTGACCACACCTTGTGGTCCTGTGGGTAGAGCAGCTAGGTGAGTGGGGAGGAGCAGAGCAGACACAGGGAGTAAAGGCTTCCCTCTGAGATGTCCGGGCTAGAACAAGTCATTTCATCTACCCTAAGCTAACAGGGCAGATGTCACAAAGTCACAGGGTACCCAACAGCGCCTGCACAGACACCAGGGTGCTCTTGGCTCCTCTGGCCTGGGCACACGCCCATAAAGTCCTCGCTGATCCCATTGCTGACCTGCACTCACTTTAGGAATGGGGCTCAGGGAACCCTGAGGGAGGGCAGGGGGTCAGGCTGACAGGCCCTGCAGCTGTTCCCCCTCAGCCTCACTCACTGCCACCAAAGCCCCCTCAGCCACCCCACTTGCCAGTCTGCTGGCCAAGGGACTGCTGGGTGGGAAGGGCCACAGTCTTGAGTTTTGAGTCACTGGCTACAGGTGATGGGCTGTGTGAGCTAATGGAACAGCTTGTTACCAGCCTGCATTTTCAGGAGCACTTAGAATTCTGAAATCCTGGCGTGTTTGCTTTTAAATTGCTTTCATTCTCTTTGTTTTAGGGAACCCAAATTTGGCCCAGTGTGGGGAAATGAAAGTGCCATCATCATGTCAAAGGGCGGTTTGACAGAGCAGCTTACTCCCCTCCCACATCCCTCATGCCCAAGGCCAAGCCCAGCTGGGCTGACATCAAGCAGGGGCACCTCTGTGCTGGGTCAGGCCTGTCCCCTCTACCCCACCATGCCCACTCTGGGGCCTTGGTCCTTCTGACCTGGCTGACTACCAGCTCTCATCTTCAGAGTCCCCTTTTTCCATCAGAACCACTCTGGAAACTGGAAGAAACGTAGCTGAGGCAGTCGAGCCAAGTGGTATCAGACGGTGCGGTGGTTGTCAGCCTAACAGATGGTGGGACCCACGGTCACCATCCAAAAGCACTCATCAACGCACTGTGCTTCCCGTGTGCAGCAGCCCTGCCAACCCGTGAGCGCAGCAGGCACAGTGAAGGGGGGCAGGGATTCTGGACTGTTCCAGCCACACACTTAGCACCCAGGCCCTTTCCCCACCGAGTACGTGGCTGGCTGCAAGATGTGTGTTCAAGGATAAAGCAGCTCAAAGCCTGCCCACAAGGGAATCAAAGAAGCCCAGAGTTTTAGGGCTGAAGATTATCCTGTTCAAGTCCCTCCTTAAATACAAAAAGGAATTAAGATCCAAAGAAGGGAAGAAAGAGACTCAATTCAGCCCCTAGAGTTTATCGGTTAAGATCATGGGTACACCCTGCTCAAACCATCTCCCAGCTGAGTGACTTTGGGCAAGTCACAATCTCTTTGAGCCTCAGTTTTATCAGTTAGGAAAAGGGGGAAATGATAATACCTTCATCTAGATCCGTTGAAGAGGAAATGAAATACTATATGTGAAGCTGGCATCATCATCACTATTAGCATTTATTGACAGTGCGAACAGGAGGCCTTGCTCCCCGTTCCTGACCCATGATTCTCTTACTGCTCATATGACTCCTGGACTCGCTCATATATGGCTGTAATCAAAGAGCAAAAAGATCTTCCGATGTTCACGATGGATCAGCCAGTGTAATAAATAATCACAGAATGAGAAAAATATCCACTTGTCAATATTTTACAGCCACATATTCTGCCATGCCAGAAGAAACAATTACTGGAAGTCACAGCATGAGGGTGTAACTATAGCACAGGGCCCCACAATTTCTCAAGGACTGAAGACTTGCAGGGACTCAGAGGCCATTTCAGGTCTTTGCATGTCCCCAGAAGATGGTGCCTGTAGCTTGAAGGAGCAAACCAGTTGGGCCTGCCTCCAAAGATCTGTCCCCAAGGCCCTCCCTGCTGAGATTACCCCAGTGGGATGGCCCCCACAAAGGTAAGATGTCACTTTTCAACAATCCATGTTGAATTGGAAATAATTTCAACATGGATTGGTGCCTGTGCCTCAACGGGCTAAGGCACCAGCCACGTACACCTGAGCTGGCGGGTTCGAATCCAGCCCAGGCCCGCCAAATAACAATCATGGCTGCAACCAAAAAAGTGGCCGGGCATTGTGGCGGGCGCCTGTAATCCCAGCTATTTGGGAGGCGGAGACAGGAGACTCGCTTGAGCCCAGGAATTGGAGGTTGCTGTGAGCTGTGATGCCACAGTACTCTATCTGGGGTGACAGCTTGAGGCTCTGTCTCAAAAAAAAAGAAAGAAAGAAAGAAAGAAAATAATTTCAACAAGGTCTCTCAAAATGCATGGAACTTGAAGTTAGAACTGCCAGTATAAGAAATTAAGACTCTGCCTTGGCTCAGCACCTGTGGCTCAAGCGACTAAGGTACCAGCCACATACACTAGAGCTGGCAGGTTCAAATCCAGCCCGGGGCCTGCCGAACAATGACCACTACAACCAAAAAATAGCCAGGCCTCATGGCAGGTGCCTGTAGTCCCAGCTCCTTAGAAGACTGAGGCAAGAGAATCGCTTAAGCCCAGGAGTTGGAATTTGCTGTGAGCTGTGATGCCACAGCACTCTAACCAGGGTGACAACTTGAGGCTCTGTCTCAAAAAAAAAAAAAAAGACTCTGCCTCATACCAACCTTCTAGTCTGGTCTTAATTGTAGAGATGAGCCTCATCACAGTAGAATCCACCCACTGTCTTTTTTTTTTTTTCTGAGACAGAGTCTCAAACCGTCACCTTCCAGTAGAGTGCGGTGGCGTCACAGCTCACAGCAACCTCAAACTCTTGGGCTTAAGCGATTCTCTTGCTTCAACCTCCCACGTAGCTGGGACCAGAGGTGCCCACCACAACACCCAGCTATATTTTTTGTTGTTTTTGTTGCAGTTACCATTGCCGTTGTTGCAGGCCCGGGCCAGGTTCGAACTTTCCGGCCTCAGTGTACATGGTTGGCACCCTACCCACTGAGCTACGGGTGCCACCCCACCCACTGTCTCTTGAATATAAAGTTAAAATGCACCTGGGCTTCTCTGTAACTTATTTTTCTTTCCAGTGTCTTATCTTGCTTACCAAGGGTAATGGTTTTTTTTTTTCCAAACTATTTTTTTGAGACAGACTCACAACGCTATGACCTGGGCTAGAGTGCCATAGTGTCAGTCTAAGTCACAGCAACCTCCTGGGCTCAAGTGATACTCCTGCCTCAGCCTTCTAAGTAGCAGGGACTACAGGTGCCCACCACAATGTCCAGCTACTTTTTCTGTTTGTTTGTTTTTTTTTTATTTTTTTGAGACAGAGTCTCACTATGTTGCCTTCATAACCAGCGTGTGGGGCACGTAGCCAACTTTTACAGTTTTTAGTAGAGACAGGGTCTTACTCTTGGTTCAGCCTGATCTCAAACTCCTGAGCTCAAGGGATCCACCCACCTCAGCCTTCCAGAGTGCTAGCTTACAGAAGTAAGCCACCATGCCTGCCCAAAGGGTATTTGTACCCAGATAACTGGTTTGGGGAATTTAGAAAGAAAAGGCCCCAGTTCTGCTCAGTCAATTACCTAGTACTGAGTAGGGCATGAAAATAACTTGCCTGAGTAGATAGAGTCATTCTAATCTGAAAGTCAATTTAATTTCCAATTAGATTTTTTTTTGGGGGGGGGAGGTTTGTTTGGGGTTTTTTTGTTTTTTTGAGACAGAGTCTCAAGCTTTTGCCCTGGGTAGAGTGCCATGGCGTCACAGCTCACAGCAACTCAAATTTTGGGCTTAAGTCAACGGTTCTCAACCTGTGGGTCGTGACCCCTTTAGGGTTCCAAAGACCCTTTCACAGGGATCGCCTAAATACATACTGCATTTCAAATACTTACATTACGATTCATAACAATAGCAAAATTACAGTTATAAAGTAGCAAGGAAAATCATTTTATGGTTGGGGTCACCACAACATGAGGAACTGTATTAAAGGGTCGCAGCATTAGGAAGGTTGAAAACCACTGGCTTAAGTGATTCTCTTGCCTCAGCCTCCCAAGTAGCTGGGACTATAGGCGCCTATCACAATGCCCAGCTATTTTTTTGTTGTTGCAATTGTTATTGTTGTTTAGTAGGCCCGGGCCATACTCAAACCCACCAGCTCTGGTATATGCGGCTGGCACCATAATCGCTGAGCTACAGGCACCAAACTACTGCTAAATTTCTGTCAAGAATGAATAGAACATTCAAATATACTTGGATTAGCTGCCTAGTAACAAGAAACAGGACCTTGGGGACCTATGTCATGGTGATCTATTATTATTTGTAAGTTTACTAATACTGCACATAATGACTCCCACTTTTCCTATGCTAACGCCGGATTTGCGAGGGAGGGAAGGACAGAGAGCTAGAGAAGAGAGCAGCCCTCGGGCAGCTTGTCCCTGTGATAAGACTCTCCCTCTGCATCTCAGCTCTGCCATCAGAGCTGCTTCCCCACGGACCAAGGACCCAAACCTCTGGGCAGCTTTCTCCAGATGTGCCTGTTGATCTAAACACAAAAGTCCATCCTTCAACCCAGAATCCCTCAGCTTTCCTTCACATGCAAGGAAAGGAACCTGAGTTAGAAAATGTGACCCACATTAGATATTACAAGTTTAAAGCAAGAGGAAAGTCTAAATCCCTGATTTAAACTCTTAAGTCCCTGTAGAGATATGTGGCTCCTGTGCAACTTCTGGCAACATCAAGCACTTCTACCACGGAGTACGAGTCAGGAGAGATGGGATTCATGTGGTTTGGGGGAGGGCCACGGTCTTTCTGTAAGCATCCGCGTTGGCCGTGGTTTCCAGGGGCTGCCTATGGATGTTTGCATGTGTTGTGGGATTATCATTGGTGTTTTCTTTAGTACATCATTGTGTTCTTGTGAAATTGCTATACTTTTTCAAAGAAAAATAAATCAATGAATTCCACTAAGTCTTGGTTATTTCTAAGTACTTTTTCCTCTAGAAAACATAGGAGTGGTGGCACTGTTCCATAAAGTCTTCCTAAATGAGCTGAGATGTGTTTTGCTGTTTGCAGCAAAATGAGTTAGTGGGAACCAGAATTATCCTCCTTTCTGAAACAAGTAAAAATCCAGTCCAACAGTTTTCAAGACATCAGACAAAAAAGGAAAGTGATCTTCAAGATTCAAGAAACAAATGAGGGAGACCTAGAACTGCCCCAGTAACTTCCTGGAAAGAGTTTCCAGATCACAGTGCAGGGAAGGAGAAGGCAGGTGGAGCCCAGTGGCCTTTATACTTTCATAGACAGGGAATTGGAAAGGAGCGAGCCTGACAGAGAACTCTGGACACTTGCAGAGGGTCCTGTCAGTTATCCAAGAGTTTGAAGAAAAAATATGAAAAGTTTAGAGGCAAAATCTTCAGAATCCTGGCTTGGCACCCATAGCACAGTGGTTACGGTGCCAGTCACATGCATCGGGGTTGGTGGGTTTGGACCTGGCCCAGGCCAGCTAAACAACAATGACAACTACAACAAAAAAATAGCTGGGTATTGTGGCAGGTGTCTGTAGTCCCAGCTACTGGGAGGCTGAGGCAAGAGAATCGCTTAAGCCCAGGAGTTGGAGGTTGCTGTGAGCTGTGACGCCATGGCACTCTACCAAGGGTGATATAGTGAGACTCTGTCTCAAAAATAATCTTAAGAATTCTAGGGCAGAGAATAGTGCCTCTTCCTACCAAAGTTCATTTTCCTTTGGATGCAGTATTCAGGAAGGTTTTGCCTCAGTAGTGGGGGAATAGTGGTGCAACACAGAATGCCAATCTGATCCCACCTAACACAGTTTAAGAACAAGACCCAGATGAACAAACTATTTCTAAGTAAGGTCCCAGAACTAAGCTCAAAAACTTTGTAGGGGCTCGGCGCCTATAGCTCAGTGGCTAGAGCGCCAGCCACATACACTGGAGCTAGCCGGTTCTAATCCAGCACAGACCTGCCAAGCAACAATGACAACTACAACCAAAAAATAACCGGGCATTGTGTCAGGCCCCTGTAGTCTCAGCTACTTGGGAGGCTGTGGCAAGAGAATCGCTTAGGCCCAAGAGTTTGAGATTGCTGTGAGCTGTGATGCCATAGCCCTCTGCCCAGAGCAACAGCTTGAGAATCTGTCTCAAAAAAAAAAAAAGGGTGGCACCCATGGCTCCAAGGAGTAGGGTCCTGGCCCCATATACCGGAGGTGGTACGTTAAACCCCCCGGCCAAAAACTGTGAAAAAAAAACTTTGTAGAAATGCAAAAAGACCCAGTACCCAGCACAATAAATTTTTTTTTTTTTTGACAGAGTCTCCCTTTGTCGCCCTCAGTAGAGTGCTCTAGCATCATAGCTCACAGCAACCTCAAGGACACAAGTAATCCTCTTGCCTTAACTTCTCGAGTAGCTGGGATTAAAGGTGCCCACCACAATGTTCATCTATTTTTTTAGAGACAAGGTCTCTCCCTGGCTTAGGCTGGTCTCGAATTCCTGAACTCAGGCAATCTACCTACCCTGGCCTTCTAGAGTACTAGAATTACAAGCGTGAGTCGGCCTCACAGTGAATTTTACAATGTCTTTCCCAGGGAGCTGCTGAAGATGATGAAGGGGCAGGCCTAGTGCTCTATGTCCAAGGCCATCTCCTGGACTGCCTAATGGCCATTGTAGCCTAGACATGCTGGTGGGCCAGAAGGCAGTGACTGTACTTTGCCAAGGCATCTCTTACCCTCTTAAGACACAAGCTCAATTCCAGGTGAGAGGGGAACAAGGAAGCAGGGAGAGGGGAGGAGAGAGGGCAATAGGGGTGGACGGCACATCTCTTGGGGGCAGGACATAATTATAAGACGGACTTTATCTAACAAATGCAATCAGTGTAACCTAATTCTTTGTACCTTCAATGAACCTTAAACAATAAAAAAAAAAAGGGAAGACAGGGAAAAATATCAAAAACAGATATTAACAGATAACTGTCTAAAGCAAAAATAACAATGTACTGTGGGTTTTGTATGTAGAAATGTATAGCAACAACAATAAAAATGCTGGGAGAGGGTGGCATCTGTGACTCAAAGGAGTAAGGCACCGGCCCCATATGCCGGAGGTGGTGGGTTCAAACCCAGCCCTGGCCAAAAACTGCAAAAAAAAAGGTGCTGTCAGAAATACCTTCTAGCACAAATGTACACAGCTATGATTTAATAAAAAAAAAAAAATTAAAAAAGATAATAAATTAAAAAAAAATACCTTCTACTATCCCTGAAATGGTGTAACATCGACTTAAGACAGGCTATAATAAGTTAAAGATATATATGATAAGCCCCAAACAACCACTAGAATAACACAATAACAAGCTGTAGCTAGGTGAATGGAATTGATAGGTCACCCAGTTCAAATGCAAACTCCTTTCAGGAAAGTTTGAGAGTAGCTATTTTTGTACATCCTTGCCAATTGTAGGTAGTATGCTGTTTAAAAATCATTGTCAATTGGATCAAACAAAAGCAACATTTTGTTAGAAAAAAAGTTATAGCAACTAAGCCAACAAAGAGGACATAATGAAATCATAAAAATAAGTTCAAAAGAAAACAGAATAAGAACAAAAAAAGGGAAGAAAGAGCAGATAGGCTCAATAGAAAACAAATATACAAAAAAAAAAATAATAAGAAAACAAATAGTAAGTTGATTGACTTAAACCCAACCATATCAATGATCACATAAGATGTAAATGGTTTATAAAAGCAAGACCCAATTACATGCTGCCTGTAAGACCAGCTTCAAATATAAGACACAATTAGATTAAAAAGGAAAAGATGAGAAAGGACATATCATGCCTTTTTTTTTAATCTGACGTTTCTATATTTATATCAGATGAAATACCTTTCAGAGTAAAGAATATCATCAGAGATGACCAGAAGTCATGCCATAATGTATCAATTCATAAAGAAGATATGAATCCTGAATGTTTGTGTACCTAATAATGGAGTTTTAAAACACTAGAAGCAAAACCATCAGAAGTGCAAGGAGAAATAGATAAATCCACAATTATAATCAAAGGCTTCAAAAATCCTGTCTCAATAATTGATCAAACAAGTAGGAAATTGGAAAGAATATAGAAGACTTTAACAATACTCTTAACCCAAATTGTACCTAATTAAATTCCCCCCAACATCAGTAGAATGTATGTTCTTTTCAGGTGCACACAGAGAGACCATAGTCTGACTCATAAAATAAGTCTCAATAAATATTAAAGGATTCAAGTCATAAAGAATATGTTCTCTGGGCTTAGCACCTGTGGCTCAAGCCGCTGAGGCGCCAGCCACATACACCTGAGCTGGCGGGTGCCTGTAGCCCTAGCTACTTGGGAGGCAGAGGCAGGAGACTCGCTTGAGCCCAGGAGTTGGAGGTTGCTATGAGCTACGGAGCTACGGCACTCTACCCAGGGCAACAGCTTGAGGCTCTATCTCAAAAAAAAAAAAAAAAAAAAATGTTCTCTGGAACCGTGCCTGTGGCTCCAGGAGTAGGGTGCTGGAAGTGGTGGGTTCAAACTTGGCCTGGGCCAAAAACAGCAAAAAAAAAAAAAAAAAAAAAATATATATATATATATATATATGTTCTCTGCCCACAATGGCATTAAATTATATAAATCAAGAACAGGGAACAGGGCCAGGCGCAGTAGCTCACACCTGTAATCCTAGCACTCTGGGAGGCTGAGGCAGGTGGATTGCCTGAACTCAGGAGTTCAAGACCAGCCTGAGGCTCAGCACCTGTAGCTCAGTGTCTAGAGTGCCCTCCACATACACTGGGGCTGATGGGTTCAAACCCGGCCTGGGCCTGCTGAACAATAATGTCACCTACACTTGCGCTTTGGGAGGCCAAGATGGGTGGATTGCCTGTGCTCACGAGTTCAAGACCAGCCTGAGCCAGAGCAAGACCTCATCTCTAAAAAAAATAGCCAGGCGCTATGGTGGGCGCCTATAGTCCCAGCTACTAGGAAGGCTGAGGCAAGAGTATTGCTTGAGCCCAAGAGTTTGAGGTTGCTGTGAGCTGTGACACATGGCACTCGAGCAAGAGCGACGAAATGAGACTCTGTCTCAAAAAAAAAAAAGAAAAGAAAAGAAAAATCGGTTATCCCTCCACATAACTAGTAATGAATAATGAGAAACTGAAATTCAAAACGCCAGTACCACTTATAAAGCAACAAAAATATGAACTAATTAGGTATAAGTCTGACAAATGATGTGTGAGGTCTGTACATTGAAATCTATAAAATATTGCTGATTGAAATTGAAAAATATCTAACTAAATGGAGGTGTATATATTCATGAATCAGAAGACTTGATATTGTAAAGCTGCCAATTCTCTCCACATTGTAATTCTGATCAAAATCCCAACGGATGGGCTTTTTTTTTCTTTTTTTGTGGTAGCTGATTCTAAAATTCATGTGGAGATGCAAATGACCTGTACAGTTCAAACAACTCTGATAAAAGAGAACAAAATCAAAGGATTTACACTACTTCAAGACTTATAAAACTTATCAAAGTAAGGGCACCCATACAAGGGTGGTGGGTTCAAACCCAGCCCCAGCCAAACTGCAACAAAAAATAGCCAGGCATTGTGGCAGGCGCCTGTAGCCCCAGTTACTCAGGAGGCTGAGGCAAGAGAATCACCTAAGCCCAGGAGTTGGAGGTTGCTGTTAGTTGTGTGATGCCATGGCATTCTACTGAGGGCAATAAAGTAAGACTGTCTCAACAACAACAACAAAAAAAAGTTATCAAAATACACATGTACCCCCAAAGACTTACTATACAGTATCAAAGACCATGTGATATTAATGTCAAGATTTTTTTTAAAAAATAGAACAATAAGGGTACTGGCGAAACTTATTAAAGGTAGAGTATTAATGTCTTTATATAGTGATCAAGGAAATGCCATGAAGGATATCTGTAACAGTATGATCAAAATATTTTTGAATGTATATGAATCGTGCCCTGTGATTGCACCAAT
>CAUYON010069118.1:0-13899 GCA_963573935.1 Arctocebus calabarensis
AGGAGGAGATGGAGAAAGACCGGGAGAGAAACAGAGAGAGCTTCTCTCTCCCCACTAGAATTCTCTCCCTCTACCAGGAGCTTTAGTGTTTTCTGTATTCTTTTCTGTAAATAAATTCTGTCTTACCACTAGGGGGTGGGGGGAATAATGAAATGAAGAATAATAAAATACATGTTAAAAAAAAAAAAAGAATAATCTGGAGGAATACAGTTTAGTGGCAGAATGGTGGTGTTCATAAAATTGTCCTGAAAAGAAATAAAACATTTTTCAAAGTCTTTGTGTAGAATGAGTAGAACCATGCATTCGTTTTTGTTTGTTTCTTTTTTTTAGAGATAGAGTCTCACTTTATTGCCCTCAGTAGAGTGCGGTGGCGTCACAGCTCACAGCAAAGTCCAGCTCTTTGGCTTAGGCGATTCTCTTGCCTCAGCCTCTGAGTAGCTGGGTCTTCAGGCTCCTGCCACAATGCCCGGCTATTTTTTTGCAGTTTGGCTAGGGCCATGTTAGAACCCACCATCCTTGGTATATGGGGCTGGTGCCTTACTCATTGAGCTACAGGCACCACCCTGTATGCATTTTTTATTGTTAAAATTAGCATAATTTCAAAATACCATGTGGACAATCAATCAAACAAAAGGCAAAAGGTGAGAGCTTCAGCTTTAAAAAATATTAAAAAGAATTGTTATTAGGCGGCACCTGTGGCTCAGTGGGTAGGGTGCCAGACCCATATACCTATACCAAAGGTAGCGGGTTCAAATCTGACCCCAGCCAAACTGCAACAAAAAAAATAGCCGGATGTTGTGGCAGGCACCTGTGGTTCCAGCTACTCAGGAGGCTGAGGCAAGAGACTCGCCTAAGCCCAGCAGTTGGAGGTTGCTGTGAGCTGTGTGACGCCATGGCACTCTACCGAGGGCGATAAAGTGAGACTTTTCTACAAAAAAAAAAAAAAAGAATGATTATTGTTTAATCTTTTCCCCAAATCCTGCATGAAAATCAGTATCTTTATCTAGCGATACCGGAAAATTGTAACAATTGGTGGAGCATACACCTGTCCAATCAGACCAGACATTGACAATAAACAATGATAATATCAGACTGGCATCCCTAAACTACAGATCACCCCCACACTAGTTCTCCATACCCAAAATAAGACATGCAGACCCAGCATCTGAAGCCTTGCTCTTTTTCAAAATGGTAAGATTTCTTAGGTTATAAAAAGATGTATAAAGTCAAGATTTCTAAAAAAAAAAAAAAAAAAAAGATTTATAAAACAGAATATTCCAAAGATTATAAGGTGCAGGAACTACACCAGGCACCAATTGATCTGAAACAAGGAAGAAATTCTTGCTGTTCCTTGCCGATCTCATCTCCCTACTTCCTGTCATCTGGGTGTCCTGCTCTTTGACTCTGAAATCTGGTCCATACATCCCCATTTCCATTGGGCAGACTGTCATGCATTCTTTAAGATTTATCTCAAAATTTGGTTTCTACATGAAGTATCTCCAGAAGAATTTTACTCATTCATCCCCCTCAACTAATTTTTACTGAGCACCTACTATGGCAGAATTTTACTCATTCACATCACCCCCCACCCCCCACTAATTTTTACTAAGCACCTGCTTTGTCCCACATTCATATTTGTAGGCCTGGCCTATCATTTACTGAAAGATATAACCACCATGTCTGTGGGCCTGAGTCCTTCACTGTTGGATGCAAATCTTTAAAGATACACTTCGAAGGGTATTTCTTCTATGTGGAATGTTGCTTTATTCTGTATATTCAGTAGTAATAGGTAGATGCCCACCTATTCCACGGTCTGGTACAGTGGAAGGCTAAACTTTGAAACTGGATGAACTTGAGTTCAGACTCTGGCCCTGCCCTTTACTAGCTGTTTGAAGCAGAGCAAGGACTTACCTGCTCTGACCAGTTTATGCATCCATAAAATGAAGATAATAATGACTCATCTACAATGGTTGCTATGAGGATTAAATGAGCACATTGTAGGAGTGCCACAAATTTCTGGAAATGCTTTCTAATTTGTAAAGAACTACAGGAATGCACCGAATAATGATCTTGTGAGCAAGCGTTGCAGAAAAATAAATATGATAGCAGTCAACTCAAAAACATGCGAACATTATTTGAAAATTAGATAGGGGGTGATGCCTGTGGCTCAAAAGAGTAGGATCCTGGCCCCATATGCCAGAGGTGGTGGGTTCAAACCCAGCCCTGGCCAAAAACTACAAAAAAAAAAAGTAGATAGGGAGCTAGGCACAGTTCACATGACTATAATTGTAACACTATGACACCATAGCACTCTACTAAGACCAACAAAGTGAGACTCTGCCTCAAAAAAATAAAAAATAAAAATTGGATAGGGAGCCAGGTGAGGTGGCTCATGACTGTAATTCTAATATTCTGGGAGGCCAAGGTAGGAGGATTCCTTGAGCCTCAGGCATTAGAGACCAGCTTGAGCAAGAGTGAGACTTGGTCTCAACTAAAAATAGAAAAATTGGCCAAATGTTTGTGGTGGGCACCAGTAGTCCCAGCTACTTGGAAAGCTGAGGCATGAGAACCACTTGAATCCAGGAGTTTGAGGTTGCTGTGAGTTAGGTTGACACCATAGCACCCTAGCCAACACAATAGAGTGAGACTCTTTCTCTAATAAATAAATAAAAATCAGATTTAGTACAAAATAGCAAAGAAACAAAAGGATTTTCATAAATCTGCCTCGGTGTGCTGGGTCATACCTGTAATCCCAGCACTTTGGGAAACCAAGGAGGGAGGATTACTTAAAGCAAGGAGTTGCAGACCAGCCTGAGAAAGATAGAAAAACCTCATCTCAAACAAAAAAATAACAAAATTAGGGCTGCACCTTTGGCTCAAAGGAGTAGGGCACTGACCCCATATGCCGGAGGTGGCAGGTTTAAACCCAGCCCCAGCCAAAAAAAACAAATAAGAAAATTAGGTGGGTATGATGTAGTTGTATCTACTTAGGCTGAGGCAGGAGGATTACTAGAGCCCAGGAGTTCAAGGCTGCAATGAGTTATGATCATGCCTCTGCATTTCAACCTGAGCAATAAAGACCCTGCCACTAAAAAAAGTCATATATATATATGGAGTAAGTCTGATATTTTTTTAAGGGCTTGATAGATCTATAAGAGGAAAACATCAATATACCAATACAACCATCCTCACTGCTCAATAAATACTAAATTATGTATGTATGTATTTATTTTTGAGACAGAGTATCAAGCTGTCACCTTGGGTAGAGTGGCCATGGCATCACAGCTCACAGCAACCTCAAACTCTTGGGCTTAAGCGATTCTCTTGCCTCAGCCTCCCAAGTAGCTGGGACTACAGGCGTCTCCCGCAAGGCCCAGCTATTTTTTTGTTGTAGTTGTCAGTGTTGTTTGGCAGGCCAGGGCTGGGTTCAAACCCGCCAGCCCCAGTGTATGTGGCCGGTGCCCTAAGTACTGAGCTACAGGCACCGCCCTGATGTATGTATTTAAACAAAACAAAATCCTTGGGTGAACTGGAGAATTTTGGTTACCAATAATGAATTTAATAAACACCATTTAGGTGGTTCTGTGGCACACAGATGGCATAGTAGACTACTAGTAAACACCATAACGATAACAGTTATAGTTACCATTTCTTGACTGTATGTTTATTCTGTAGACTTTGCACACTTAGCTCATTTAATACCTACAACAACCTCCTGAAATAGAAATTATTACCCCCTTTCCACTAATGAGGAAATAGAAGCCTCAAGACATAATATGATTTTCTCTAGGTCATACAGAGTAAAGAAGCTGGGGTGGGGCTCAGCGCCTGTGGCTCAACGGGCTAAGGCGCCAGCCACGTACACCTGAACTGGCGGGTTCGAATCCAGCCTGGGCCCGCCAAACAACAATGACGGCTGCAACCAAAAAATGGCCGGGCATTGTGGCGAATGCCTGTAGTCCCAGCTACTTGGGAGGCAGAGGCAGGAGACTCGCTTGAGCCGAGGAACTGGAGGTTGCTGTGAGCTGTGGATGCCATGGCACTCTATCCAGGGTGACAGCTTGAGGCTCTGTCTCAAAAAAAAAAAAAGAAGCTGGGGTGGAAATACAAAGTTTATTCAAAAGAGCAAGTTATTTCTCTCCCCGAATTGCTCCAACCTCACGCACATGTCTCCCTCTAAGCATAACCATTTTTCTGCCAGTTACAGTTCATCCTTCTGGTCAACAAGGACTTCTTCATTTTTACCCAGAAATGCTCCGTCAGCATCCTCTTCCTGCATCTGCCTGTGGCTTCCTGATTCCTCGGCAGGATCTTCTTCATTTCCCTCTTCTTCAAGGCCCCAGATGTCATCTTTTTCTTCCTCCTCCTTTTCCTTTTTCTTCTTGGCCTCTACTTCCTGCTTTCTTGTTTCAATTGCTTCATTCAGTTCTCTCCATTGCTTCTCTAGGTCCTGTGTAGAATGCGAAATTTCAAAGTAATTTACCGATGGCATAAACAAAGTCAACCCACTTTAGAAATGTCTGGTCTCTTTCCACAGTCTTAAAGATTTCTGGGAAATAATTTTTCTTTACACACAAATTTTCAGGACGTGTGGAGTGGATAGAAGTGTGTGTGTGTGTGTGTGTGTGTGTGTGTGTAATTTGTTTGTAAATAAAATTGGTTCTGATTCAGCAAACATTGGTTGAATACCCACTGCATTGTTAACCACGGTGCTAGACAATCGGCACAAATATACATGTATTTCTCACAGGACTGTGTGAAATAAGGATTACTTGTCCCAGCTTCTACCTGAGGAATCTGAGACTTGAACTTCTTTTTACATTTCTTATTGGTCTCCCCAAACTGAATACAACCCCCAGGAGGACAGAAATGTCAGTATTTTATTTCACTGCTATATCCCCAGCATCTACAACAGTGCTTTGAACAGGTACTCAACAAATATTTGTCAAGTGAAAGTATACCTTTAATAATAGTTACCATGGCTCCGCACCTGTGGCTCAACGGACTAAGGCACCAGCCACGTACACCTGAGCTGGTGAGTTCAAATCCAGCCTGGGCCCGCCAAACAACAATGCCGGCTGCAACCAAAAAATGTCCGGGCATTGTGGCAGGTGCCTGGAGTCCCAGCTACTTGGGAGGCGGAGGCAGAAGACTTGCTTGAGCCTAGGAATTGGAGGTTGCTGTGAGCTGTGATGCGACAGCACTCTATCCAGGGTGACAGCTTGAGGCTCTGTCTCAAAAAAAAAAAAAATAATAGCTACCATGTATTGAACACTTACTATATGCCAAGAACTTGTAAGAGATGCTATCATCTGGGTGGAGCCTGTGGCTCAGTGGGTAGGGCTCCAGCCCCATATACCAAGGGTGGCGGGTTCAAACCTGGCCCCGGCCAAACGGCACCAAAAATATAGCCAGGCATTGTGGCAGGCGCCTGTAGTCCCAGCTACTTGGGAGGCTGAGGCAAGAGAATCACCTAAGCCCAGAAGTTGGAGGTTGCTGTGAGCTGTGACGCCACAGCACTCTACCGAGGGCAATAAAGTGAGACTCTGTCTCTAAAAAAAAAAAAAGAGAGAGATGCTATCATCATTTCTCAATTGATAGATGAAGAAAGGTTAAATAGGCCGGACCAAGTGGCTCACATCTGTAATCCTAGCATTCTAGGAGGCCGAAGCAGGAGGATCCCTTGAGCTTTAGAGCTCCAGACCAGCCTGAGCAAGAGTGAGACCTCGTCTCTACTAAAAAGAGAAAAAATTCACTGGGTATCCGTGGTGGTACGGTTCGTCCCAGCTACTCAGTAGGGTGAGGCTGGAGGATCATTTGAGCCCAGGAGCTTGAGGTTGTGGTGAGCTCGACTGACACATGGCTCTCTAGTCGGGGGAAACAGAGTGAGACTCTGTCTCACAAAGAAAAAAAAGAAAGGTTAAGTAACTTTCCCAAGTAAATAATGGAACCTGGATTGGAACCTGAGCAGTCAAGATCCCAAACTAAAACTCTTAACTAGTACATAATAGTACCTCAACAAAAATTTTAGCTAATAAACCCAAAATGACACCAAGACAAAACCAAGAGTACAAAATATGAAAGAGTCTAATAATATCTGCCAATGTGAAAAAATATATTTTCCCATGTTGACTACTTCAATTTTTAAAAAAATGCCTAAGTAACAAATTTCTCTCAAAAAATTTTCTAGGACTCAGCGCCTGTAGCTCAGTGGGTAGGGCACCGGCCACATACACTGAGGCTGGTGGGTTCGAGCCTGGCCCGGGCCTGCTAAACAACAATGACATCTGCAACTCAAAAATAGCCAGTGTTGTGGTGGGTGCCTATAGTCCCAGCTACTCAGGAGGCTGAGGCAAGAGAATTACTTAAGCCCAAAAGTTTGAGGTTGCTGTGAGCTGTGATGCCGTAGGACTTTACCAAGGACAACAAAGTGAGACTCTGTCTCAAAAAAAAATTTTTTTCTGGACCAGGAGCAGTGGCTCATGCCTGTAATCCTAGCACCCTGGGAGACCGAGGTGGGTAGATTGCCTGAGATCAGGAGTTCATAGATCAGCCTGAACTAGAGCAAGATCCCATCTCTAAAAACTAGCTGGGCATTGTGGCAGGTGCCTGTAGTCCCAGATACTCAGGAGGCTGAGGCAAGAGGATCTCTTGAGACCAAGAGTTTGAAGATGCTGTGAGCTATGATGTGACAGCACTCTACTGAGGATGACAAAGTAAGACACTGCCTCAAAAATAATTTTTTTTCTGGTACCTGTGTTTTTGCCGGTGCTCTAAGCATGAGTGTAATCTGCCTATTGGGTAATCAAGCACTGGCCAGAAACCTGCTGGAATGGACTTTCCTGAAGAACCAGGAAGTCAGGATGGAGAATGTCACCATCATGAGGCCACTGTGCCAAGTATCACTCCACCCGTGACATAGTCCTGGGTGGTCAGGGAAGCTGGTAAACAGCACTATCACTTCCTCTTTTCTCCAAGTCATCCATCAGAAATGTGCTTTCTTTTTTTTTTTGAGACAGAGTCTCACTCTGTCACCTTGGGTTGAATGCCATGGCACCATCATAGCTCACAGAATCCTCACATTCCTGGCCTCAAACAACCCTCTTAGAGCCTCAGCCTTCCCAGTAGCTGGGATGACAAGCATCCACCACCATGCCAGGTAATTTTTTCTGTTTCTGGTAGAGAGGGGGGGGTCTCACTCTTGCTCAGGCTGGTCTCAAACTACTGAGCTCAAGGAATCCACCTACCTCAGCCTTTCAGAGTGCTAGAATTACAGGTGTATGCCACTGAGCTCCTTTCTAAAACAAAACACTCACTATAAGCAGGCAGTGTGATAAGTGGAGCATAAGTTGTGGGTTAAAATTCTGTATCAACAAGTTGAAGGCAGTTGTGACTTTGGACATATTATCCTCTGAATCTGAAAAAAATAGGGGTAAAAATATCTGTCTTGCTGGGTTATTTTAAGGGCTAACTGGGATCACTTTTGGAAAGTGTTTACAGAGCCACAAGTAGTGTTGCAGATGTCCAAGGAATGGGGGTTCTTTCCCCAACCTCTCATGGCCATGTGACTGGAATGAACCAATGACTATGTGGTTGATTTTCAGCATCTGAAATCCAGAAGGGGGGAGTATCTCACCTTTCTTATTCCCCAGGTCTCATTTCCAACCTTTTCAGCGAACTCTTCATCGTTTGTAAGAAGGACATTGTTGAAGATGCTGCCTGATTTTACCTATTAAAGTGAAAGCAATGTGATTATTAGAACTAGGTACCTAAATGGTAAAGGGCTTAAAAGTCACCTGGGATCCTTGCTAAATGCTGGTTCCCAGGTCATACCCCCAAAGATTTTAATCAATAATTGCTGTTGGGCAAGGGAATACAAAGGTTATTAAGAATGTAGGAGGTCCTAGGCTCGGCGCCTGTAGCTCAGTGGCTGGGGCGCCAGCCACATACAATGGAGCTGATGGGTCCAAATCCAGGCCGGGCCTGCCAAACAACAATGACAACTAGAACCAAAAAATAGCCAGGTGTTGTCGTGGGCACCTGTAGTCCCAGCTACTTGGGAGGCTGAGGCAAGAGAATTGCTTAAGTGCAAGAGTTTGAGGTTGCTGTGAGCTGTGATGCCACAGCACTCTACCCAGGGTGATGGCTTGAGACTTTGTCTCAAAAAAAAAAAAAAAAGAATACAGGGGGTCCAGAATGCTGTACTTCCCTAGTAAAGCATTAAAAAAAAAAATTACTGTCTGCTGAAGTTCTGTGTTCCTTAAGCCTCTGAACTATTTTAGAAGGTTGTTAAGAAACTTTTACCATTCTGCCAGCCTCCAAATTGATGCCCAGTAGCTCCTGTCCCAGCTCAGATAAATAGCAACTACCTCTGTTGTTTATATAGAGATGTCTTTGTAAAGGGTCTCCTCTTAATATAATCAGAAAAATTAAGAGAACATAGGAAAAAGAAAGTGTGACAATAGCTTGGCGCCTGTGGCTCAAGCGGCTAAGGCGCCAGCCACATACACCTGAGCTGGCGGGTTTGAATCTAGCCCAGGCCCGCCAAACAACAATGGCTGCAACCAAAAAAAAAACATAGCCAGGCGTTGTGGCGGTGCCTGTAGTCCCAGCTACTTGGGAGGCAGAGGCAGGAGACTTGCTTGAGCCCGGGAGTTGGAGGTTGCTGTGAGCTGTGAGGCCACAGCACTCTACCCAGGGGCAACAGCTTGAGGCTCTGTCTCAGAAAAAAAGAAAAGAAAGAAAGTGCGACAAAAAATGCAAACAGAATTTAGAGATTCTAAATTTAGATCTTTTCAGTTCTCTATTTTCTTTTCCTTTTTTTTTTTTTTTGAGATTAAAGTCTCACTCTGTTGCCCAGGCTGTAGTGCCCCGGTGCTCAGACTAGCTTACAGCTACCTTAAACTCCTGGGTTGAAACAATCCTCTTGCCTCAGCCTCCCACATGTCTGGGACTACAGGTACCTGCCGCAATGCCTGGCTGATTTTTCTATTAGTAGAGAACTAATAGAACTCTTGCTCAGACTGCTCTCCAACTGCTGACCTCATGTGACCTTCCCACCTCAGCCTCCCAAAGTGTTGGGATTACAGGAGTGAGCCACCATGCCCGGCCCAGTTCTCTATTTTCTTAAAATAACATCTGTAGTATTTACCACTGAAGGAAAAGGTCAATTAAGTCTGTATAATATTTCCGGTTGTTTATTTAATGACGAAGGAACGGAATAGAGAGAGCACAATTCTTAGAGTCAGACCGACCAGCTCAACCACATACTCGCAGTGTGACCTTGGGCAAGTTATTCAATCCTTCTGAGCCTATTCCCTCATAAGTAAAGTATGAAAAATAATAACTTCCTAAAAGTAATGGCATGAGAATTAGAGATAATATATGTACAGCAAACAGCGTCTACCAGATAATAATCATTCAGTAGATGGTAATTATTGGTGAGAGGAGTTGCCTTTCTTTCTTTATTTTATTTTTTTTGAAGGGAGGGGGTTCATTCTGTCAGGCTGCAGCCTCAAACTCCTGGGCTCAAGTGATCCTGCTGTCTCAGCCTCCTGACTTAGATGCATGCCACCACACCCAGCTAATTTTTCTACTTTTTTTTTTTTTTAGAGATGGGGTCTTGTATGTTTCCTCGGCTGGTCTTGATCTCCTGGCCTTAAGTAATCCTCCCACCTTGCCTCCCAAAATTTTGGGAATACAGGCATAAGCCACCATGCCTGGCTGGTAATAGTTGCTATCATCACTTTTCAGTATCTGGGTATGTTTCAAAAAGAGCAAAAGGAGGGTTATTCTGCATGTTTTTACTTTAGCAGTACATTAAATAACTCACCAAATCGGTTTCATGGGAACAGCTGTGTGACCAAGGGACCCTTTCCAGCATATGTCACTCCACCAAGCTTTGCAAAACCCCCACTTTTTCAAGGCCTTGTTACTGTCTTTTTTGTTTTTGGTAAGAAAGACCTTTATTTGGCTCTTATCACCCTACCAATCCTACCACCAGCTGAAAAACAAATAACAAAACAGCCACTTTGATTAGAGATTATTATTTTCCTGAGTAATTTTTTAAATTTTGTTTTTAAAATTCCTTGTGGCCAGGTGTGGTAGATCATGCTTGAAATCCTAGGACTTTAGGAAGCTGAGGCAGGAGGATCACTTGGAATCAAGAGTTCCTGACCAGCCTGAGCAACTGTGAGACTCCCATTTCTACAAAAAAATTTTTTAAAAATTAGTCAGACGTGATGGTAAACACATGAAATTCCAGCTACTTGGGAGGCTGAGGCAGGAGGATCACTTGAGCCCAGGAGTTGGAGGCTGCAGTGAGTTACTGTAGCCCAGGCAACAGAATAAGACTCAAAAAATAATAATAATTAAATAAAATTCCTTATGAAATTTGAAGGTATTTCCTTACTTTGGGATTTTTTCTTTCCTTAGAGCTAGCAGCAGTCTTACTTAGAAAACTGACCATTTGTTGGGATCCTGCTTTTCCTACTTCAGGAGAAATGTTCCTGATTTCTTCAGTGTCCCTTGGCCCCCACTCCCCTTACATAAAACTCAAGAGTTGGCTCGGCGCCTGTGGCTCAACGGGCTAAGGCGCCAGCCACGTACACCTAAGCTGGCGGGTTCGAATCCAGCCTGGGCCCGCCAAACAACAATGATGGCTGCAACCAAAAAATGGCCGGGGGTTGTGACGGGCACCTGTAGTCCCAGCTACTTGGGAGGCAGAGGCAGGAGACTCGCTTGAGCCCAGGAATTGGAGGTTATTGTGAGCTGTGATGCCACAGCACTCTACCCAGGGTGACAGCTTGAGGCTCTGTCTCAAATTAAAAAACTCTAGAGTTGTGATGGTGCCAATTCTGCTTCTAAACTGGTGATCATGGCCCCTCATATTTCTGTGCTTACAAGTTTTCATGGCAAAAATGTATGAAAATACACTTTCGGCTCTGCACTCATAGCATAGTGGTTACGGCACCAGCCACATACATCGAAGTTGGTGGGTTCGAACCCAGCCAGGGCCAGCTAAACAGCAATGTCAACTGCAACAAAAAATAGCCGGGCGTTGTGGCGGGCTCCTCTAGTCCCTGCTACTTGGGAGGCGGAGGCAAGAGAATCACTTGAGCCCAAGAGTTTGAGGTTGCTGTGAGCTGTGACATCACGGCACTCTACCCAGGGTAACATAGTGAGACTCTGTCTCAAAAAAAAAGAAAGAAAGAAAGAAAAGAAAAGAAAATATACTTTCCTGCATTCTTCATACAATTTTCAGGAGAGTTGAACACATGAGAAAGAGCTTTGTTGGACTATAAAGCCTAAGGGCCTGAAAAATTTTTATTTCTATTTTTTTGTTTGTTTAGGAGGGTTTTGAGACAGAGTCTCACTTTGTCACCCTGGGTAGAGTGCTGTGATGTCATAGCTCACAGCAACCTCAAACTGCTGGGCTTAAGCAATCTTCTTGCCTCAGCCTCCCAAGTAGCTGAGACTACAGGCGCCCATCACAACACCCAGCTAGTTTTTCTATTTTTAGTAGAGACAGGGCCTTGCTCTTCCTCAGGCTGGTCTCAAACTCCTGTACCCAAGCCATCCATCTGCCTTAGCCTCCAAAGTGCTAGGATTACATGTGTGAGCCACCATGCCTGGCCCAAAGGAATTTTTAAAAAGTTAATTCACTGAAAGTTACCTGATTTCCAGTGCTATCCCACTTGGATCATAAAATAGAAAGATTATAGGTTTGGGTACTTATTAGCTATGGGACTTTGACAAGTCAAGTCACCTCTCTGAGCTCTCAGTTTTCTCGTTAGTAAAACTGAGATGGTAAGTCCTACCCTCCGGGGCTCACAGGCCTGAAGCACAGATCAAATACTACAAGGGATGTCAATGCACTTTGCATTTCAGCTAGGCTATACTCGTTGAATTACTATTCCTTCCAACACCCTAAAGATTTCCAAAGAGAAGAGCGGGACTTTCTTTGTTCTCTGCTATCTCCTCCCTCGGGCCTGATTAAAAACGCAATCACTTCCACCTAAGGAAAAAGGGGTTATGTTTGGAGGAATCAGAACAGGGATTGAGAGAAGTTGGGAACTAGCCAGTTAACTGGCTCACTGTCCTGGGCTCCGGGAAAGATAGGGAGGGCAACTTGGCTCCCAGAGCATTTGAAGGCTGGGAACTGAGAGATGGGGTGGGGCAGGTAAGGGAATTCCCATCCCTCTCTGCCGAAAATCATTTGGCTTTCCCATCCTGTGGTAAACTGGGTGTCGTAGGTTGTCTGAGTGGGGTGCCTAGAGTAGGGTCTGGGAGTGCCAGACCCAGTCAGAAGTTAGAAGGAAAGGATGCCTGCAAAGGTGATAGCAGAGTCTTGTGAAATCTCTCTCTTTCTCTCTCTCAATCTCTCTTTCTCTCTCTCTCTCTCTCTCTCTCTCTCTCTCACACACACACACACACACACTACGTCATCTCTTGGGCATCGTCCTAGACCTGCTGGATCTGTATTTTAGTAATACATCCTGGTGATTCACAGACATGCTAAAGTTTCAGAAGCACTCCTCCGGCATGGTTTAAATTCTTCAAATAAAGAGATTTGTCCATTTAAAGTGGAGCAATTAGTGCCAGATTAATTTTTAATTTTGTAGATAAACAAAGATAGTTTGAAATTTTTTCAGGGGGGGCCAAAAACACGTTAAGGAAACAATCAGATTAATATGGTCACACATGTTTACAAGAGGTAGAAATTTCCTGTTATGTATTAAAAAGGGACAGCTGGGTTCATAAAGCCTTAAAGACACACACACATAGGAGAAAATGGTAAAACCTTGTACCTTTGTTATTTATATTTTTAAAAGTGAAAAAGATCGCTGTGTTTGTGTGCTAACCACTTATTTGATTCTATTTTGTAGATGATGATGTTTGAGCTTTGTATTTTGTGAAAACCTAAATGAAGAATTCCAAAGAGAAAAAAAACAAAAAACAAAAAAAAGGGACAACTGGGAAAAAAAGATAACAATGCAGACTTGCACAAATTGTATCCATGGGCTTCACACAAGAGAGGAAGGAGATAATGTGTCCCTTCCTGCCTCCCTCCCCTTCCTTCCTTTTCTCCTAAACCTCTACACCTCATCTCTCTCTCTTTCTCTCTCTCTCTCTCACACATACACACACAGACACATACATACACACGTGCACGTGCACACAAAACCCCCTGGTAATTTACATATTTGTACTCTTTTTTTTTATTTTGAGACAGAGCCTCAAGCTGTCACCCTGGATAGAGTGCTGTGGCATCACAGCTCACAGCAACCTCCAATTCCTGGGCTCCAGCGAGGCTCCTGCCTCCACCTCCCAACTAGCTGGGACTGCAGGCACCTGCAACAATGCCCGGCCATTTTTTTTTTTTTTTTGGTTGCAGCCGGCATTGTTGTTTGGTGGGCCAGGGCTGGATTCAAACCCGCCAGCTCAGGTGTACATGGCTGGTGCCTTAGCCTGTTAAGCCACAGGCGCTGAGCCCTTTTTTTTTGAGACAGTCTCACTATGTCACCATGGGTAGAGTGCCATGGCATCACAGCTCACAGCAACCACAAATTCTTGTGCTTAAGTGATTCTCTTGCCTCGGCCTCCCAAGTAGCCCAGACTACAGGCACCCGTCACAACACCCAGCTATTTTTTGGTTGTAGTTGTCATTGTTGTTTGGCAAGCCCAGGCAGGATTCGAACCTGCCACCTCCAGTGTATGTGGCTGGCACCCATCAGCTGAGCTACAGGTGCCGAACCAATTAACTCCATTTTATTTTATTTATTTTTATTTTTTTATTTTTTTGAGACAGAGCCTCAAGCAGTCACCCTGGATAGAGTGCTGTGGCATCACAGCTCACAGCAACCTCCAATTCCTGGGCTCAAGCGAGTCTCCTGCCTC
>CAUYON010069120.1:0-11735 GCA_963573935.1 Arctocebus calabarensis
CTGTGCCTGACAGTGAGTGAGCCATCCCACGTCCTGTGGGCGCACCTGTGCCTGGCAGTGAGTGAGCCATCCCACGTCCTGTGGGCGCCCCTGTGCCTGGCAGTGAGTGAGCCATCCCACGTCCTGTGGGCGCCCCTGTGCCTGACAGTGAGTGAGCCATCCCACGTCCTGTGGGCGCACCTGTGCCTGGCAGTGAGTGAGCCATCCCACGTCCTGTGGGCGCCCCTGTGCCTGGCAGTGAGTGAGCCATCCCACGTCCTGTGGGTGCTCACTACACGTTGGCTGTTAGGAAGAACAACAGGTTGGGTCGATGCAGAGGAAGACAGGCCACTGTTGAGCAGTTTGTCAAAGTTGGGCTGTCCTACAAAGCCATTTATTTAGACGTTGGCTATCTAGTGTGGTGGTCACTGGCCACAGGTGGCAATTTTTTTTTTTTTTGAGATAGAGTCACCCCAGGTAGAGTGTTACGGCATCAGAGCTCATAGCAATCTCAAGCTCTTGGGCTTAAGTGATCTTGCCTGAGCCTCCTGAGTAGCTGGTGCCTGCCACAACACTCACCTAGTTTTTCTATTTTTAGTAGAGACAGAGTCTCACTCTTGCTCAAGCTGGTCTCAGGAACTCCTGAGCTGAGGTGCTCCATCTGCCTCAGCCTCTCAGAGTGCTTGGATTACAGGCGTGAGCCACTGCACCCAGCTGCAGCTGAACACTTGAAATGTGGCTGGTGCCAATTGACGTGTGCTGCAAACGTAAAACCCACGTTGGATTTTCAAAGACTTTATATGAGAACAGGAACTTACATTAACTTGATATTTCTTTTTCCTATTGATTATTGATTATATGTTGAACTAATATTTTGGGTATGTTGGTTTTAATAAAATAAATTATTACAATTAATTCCACTTGTTTCTTAATGCTTTTTTGATGTTGCCACTAGAAAACTTAAACTTCTATCTCTGGCTCCCATTTTATTTCTACTGGACAGTACTGATCTAGACAGAGCCTTACATAGTGTTACACTGGGCATGTGGAATAGAGCTCATTCATTATCTCTTGCACTGGACGCTGATTGCTGAAATCCCACTGAGCAGCCTCATTCATTCTTTAAAGGCCTTGAGCCCCAGGACATTTTAAGGCTCTCTAGGGCAGTTTAAGCTGCTGAGTCATTTGCACCCTACTATGAATGTTCACTGGGAATTTCTTTTTTCTGTAGAAAGAAGGTTTTGCTGTGAGAATGGGGTTGGAGGGAGGTAGAAGGCATTAAGGACAGTGACAGTAATAAGTAGGAGGAGTGGGAAAAGGGCCCCCTCCGAGTGGGTGCAGGGGATGCAGTGGGCAGATGGTGAGATTGACCCACAATGATGCCTTCGCAGCTTTGTGTCTTTATTCCCTTTGTCCCTCTCACAGTCCTGTCACGGTGGTCTGCATGTCGTGGGGAGCACACAATAACTGTTAGAACTTGATGACCATAAATAAGATTTGAAAGAAGGATTCAGCTGTGTGCGGGGCAATTTCTCACTGGGCATGATTTGGCCTGGAGCCTGCAAACCATCAGCGGGTGACTAAGCATCATTTCTGTCCAGGGTAAGGAGTTGCACTGAGAGAGTTTTTCCGCCCTCATTATCTATTTTCATAGCATATTGAGATGGAGTCAGAACTGTGGCTTCATTTAGAGGGAAGAACCTGCTGCCGAGAGCAGAGTAAGCGGCCTGCTTCTCATCACATGGAAACCCTGGCTCCAGCATCCCAGATTTGCCTTATTTCACTGAACCACCCACTGGACAGCCACAAATTCCTTACAGATTCTCAAGAGAGATGAGTGCTAATAGATTGCCTCTGATTCACCATTTTGGGGAAGCGCCCAGTTGGAGGGATGGGTTTTTCCCAGTGGCTACCTCCTGAAATGACAAAGTCTCATCAGGACTGGATTTTTTGTTTGGTGCTGTTGAAGGGACTTCAATTAATGGGACTGAGTTCCTATAATTCTGAGGATATTACAGGTTTTTAAAATCATTTCCCAGAAAGTATGAGGAAAGGAGGAAAAATAATCACAATAAGAGATGTAGAAACGCTGAGAGGCCTGCTGCACGCTCGGGCACTTAGAGCTGTCTGTGCTTCCGGGGTCGTAATTTTGGTCAGACCAACCTCAGAGTAGACTCTTGGTCTCACCTGCCATCTCTCTCTCCCTCTCTTTAGAAATTGTCCTCTTTATTTAAAATTGTCCTCGTATATACAAATCCAAGTCTTTTTTATTTTTTTAAAAGGAATATGAAAAGATTTGCAATGCAGACTTCAAAAGCAATTTATGTAAACTAATTGTATGTACTCTCATATTAACCTGAAATTAAAAAAAAAAAAAAGAAATACCTCTGACACACTCAGATTTGTTATGATTTGACTTTGAAACTTAAAAAAAAAAAGAATATGAAGCATCTTGGAAGAGAGCTTCATCTGGGGGAGAAATAATGAACTTGGTTTACCCACTTCATAAAGAAGCCCTGAAGAGCTGTGGTTCACGGGTGTAATCCTAGCACTCTGGGAGGCTGAGGCGGGTGGACTGCCTGAGCTCACAAGTTTGAGACCCCGTCTCTAAAAAAATAGCCGGGTGTTGCGGCAGGTGCCTGTAGTCCCAGCTACTTGGGAGGCTGAAGCAAGAGAATCACTTGAGCCCAAGAGTTTGAGGTTGCTGTGAGCTATGACAGCACAGCACTCTACTGAGGGTGACACAGGGAGACTCTGACAAAGTGAGACTCTGTCTCAAAAAAAAAAAAAAAAAACCTGAAGAAAACTGTCCTTGTTAAGATCCTTTTGTTAAAAAGCTGTGAAGTCATACAAAGTTATTGAACAGTAGCTCTTCACACACAGGCTCCGTGGTCAATAGCTCCCCTTTAAGCTGTTGCAAACTAGTCCTGCTTCAGCCACCGGCCAGCAGGAGGCGCAGGGCTCCATTGAGGGTCTCCTGTGTTCCACTGCCGTGGACCCCGAGATGGGCTCCATTTGCTCTGGACCCTGTTTTCTCCTGCTTTGTACTTCCATTTCCCTGTTAGGAAGGCTATGGGAGAAGTGATTTTTAAAACTTTTAGTTAAGACATCCCTTTAGAGTCAATTGTTGGTCAGTGATGACTGGGTTTTGTCTAAGTTTTGTCTAAAGTCAGACACTTTCTTTGGCAATATCATCTGAGACCTACATCAGAAATAGATCTGTACAAGTGATGTGCAAGCCAATCAAACCAGTAGGCTTTCCTTCATTTCATTTATTTGTTTTCGGAACACTGCTATGGATTCCCTAAATGAAATAATGAAAGGTTTTCAGTGATTAGAACTTAAAAGGATAGGTCCCCATTGGTACGAAGTTTCGGGTGGCCTTGGTTTGTGTCCTTCCTTCCTTCCTTCCTCCCCATGGAGCCCCAGGGCCTCCAGAGGAGTGAACGGACACCTTCCTGCCATTTGGCAACCCCAGGTACAGTGGTCCAGCTCAGCTGTTCAGCTGTGGGGTCAAAGGTGAGAAATATTCAGTCCCAGCCCTTGAGCAGCATCCAATAGTTATTTTTGCAGGCTTGGTGCCAGTCATGTGGGTTTGCTAAAATCCTATGCTAAATGCTGTCCCTATTGTGCCCATTTTTCTGGAAATGTTTAGTGCCTTTTCTCCAACCTCCAACTACCAGCATCTGGATCTGTGTCTAAGGGCTCATCCCCCACTCATCTCTGATCCTCCACTACAGAAAAACCTCACAGCCTGCCTGTAGCCCACAAGAATATACCCTGGGAGTACCTCTCAAACCCTCTGAGAAACAGGTGTACAAACCTCCCAACTCCCCTGCGTCAGAGTGAGATGTGTGTAATGCTATTTCTTAGGGTTGCCCCACAGGCTTCAACAGCAGTCACCCACCTGGTAGCTGGCTTGATAGAATAACCTTCAGGGCTGCCTTCTTTCCTTGTAGCCCTTCTGCACACCTCTTCCAGAATCCTGGCACCTCTTAAATAAACTCCTCCACTTGAGTCTTTACATGTGGGTTTGGATCTGGGAGAATCAAGAAGCTACTTGGTCATAAAAGTGATATTTGGCATCAAAGAAGGGAGATGCATAAGTGTATATTGAATGTAAAAAAAAAAAATTTTTTTTTGAGACAGAGTCTCACTTTGTCCTCTGGAATTGAGTGCCGTGGTGTCATCATAGTTCACAGCAATCTCACACTTTTGGCTCAAGCTATTCTTTTGCCTCTGCTTCCCAAGTAGCTGGGAATACAAGCAAACACCACTACTCCTGGCTGAGTTTTCTATTTTTAGTAAAGACAGGTCTTGTCTTGCTCAAGTTAGCCTTGAACTCCTGAGCTCAAGGGATCCACCTGTCTGAGCTTCCCAGAGTGCTGGGATTATAGGCATGAGCTACCACACCCAGCCTGAATGTAAATCTTGCTGTTTATGTGTATTAACTTACGGAAATAAATCCCCCCCCCCAATACTTGGGATATATCCCCTGTGCACTTAGGAGATCCAAGACAGGATCTCAGGATGCCCGACAGCATGTGGGTGGGCCAAAAACTTTGACAGATCATCAGCCCCCAGAAGGGTATTTAATAAAGACATAATTATCTACATAACTATCTTCAAGATTAAAAAGTTCCAGCTTGCCTAGCCTTGTTTTAATACCCTCCTTTCCCTTTCCTAACTCCCCTGCCTCCAGCAAGCATGAAGCCTAACTTTTAGAGGCACAATCTCAGTATACCATGTTTTATCCTCCTTTCCCCACAAACCAGGGAGATATTCAGAATTATCAAACTACATCTCCCACTTTGCCTTTTATACTTGGAAGCCACCCCATAGGTCTTTGCTGGAACATGTGTCCCTGTTCAGAATTGGAAGCTGTGGTTAGCATACTCACTGGGCAGTGACTCCCAGGAGCAGTGAGGGGAGCTCCCTGACCAGCTGGTGGATGGACAGGCCTGAGGCTCAGTAGTCCCTACCCTTCTGCAAGCCCAGGCAGTGAATGGTGTGTCTCGTTTTCTACACACTCCTCACCGAGCTCTTTAGTCTTATTTCCCCAGGACGTTTTATAACCTGATCACATCTGTCCCCAGTGATGTGAGTGTATGTGTATGTGATGCCGCCTTCATGGAGGCCAAAGCTCGGAGAAAGACTGGAGACTTTTGGACAGAGATTTGGGTCACCTGTATTCTTATCTAGTTCCTCCTTTGTCACCAACCTTTGTGCAAATCACTGTGCTGGCTCCAGTTTCTTCAGGAAAATACAGAAACTGGTCAAAATGACTTCTGTGGTTCTTTCCAACCTAAAAACTTGGAAGGGCCTATTTACAAAGATGTGAGCACATTGTAGGGAAAGCACAGGGATAGTGCACACCCAGCCTGGTAGCAGAGATCCGAATGGATGAGAGGTGGGACCTGTTCCCAGAAACTAGAGAGAGTGCTAAGGACAGGGACTTCCTGTCATGAAGGTGCAGTTGAGGGGTGCAGGCAGCCCGGAAGGACCCCAAGGGGAAGGGAGAGGGGGATGAATAAGTACAAACTCTCTCCCTCTACTCTCTGCTGAAGGTCCCCATTACCCAAACTGAATGGGGACTCCAAGTTGAGCAAATCTGGTGGTGTTGCCACCTGTCAGCCCAGAGCAGAGAACAGGTTGGAAAAGGGCGGAGGACAGACCTTTAGAAGCAGGTGGAGAGACCTCGTCCAGCGCCCGTCTGCAGTCTGCGGTCTGCAGTGGCTGTGGGTGGCATGAGCTTTCTGACCAGGCTCAACTCCCACCTTCCCCCATTGCTGTGACTTCAGCTGAAATGCACCTGACCTCAGCCTGCGCTTTTGCATGCTCTGCAAGTGGGCTCCTGTGCCCACTGCCGTCTCTGCTGTCCTGCCCTGATGCCACAGCTAACCGGGCCTTACGGTGCTGATTTCACCCCAGCCATGTTTCTTGTAATTTATTCTTCATTTTCATCCCACACCTTGCCTCCTGACTGCAACTCCCAGGGCCTCTGCCTTTCACTGTGGCAAAAGGCCCCTACATGACTTTCTGGGTTCTGCTTCCAGAATCACGTTCTAAAGGCAGAACACTGAGCTCTCCCTTACTCAAGACCCTTCGGTGTGCCCCACTAGTCTGAGGCCGTCCTGCAAACTCCTGAGCATCCTTCCCATACCAGGATCTGGATGAAGCACGCCTTTCTGTCTCATCCTTTGTGTCCCCTGCATGGCCCTGTGTTTCTGCAAACAGACCATGCTGTACCCTCCCCTGTTCCCAGGAGGACAGTTCCCATTTTCAGAGCTCCTACTGTGTCCCCAGAGCTGTACTAGGTACTTTCCTTGTGCTGTCCCATTCATTCCTCCCTGACGACAGTGGACAGGCCCCTCCTGCCACCCAAATGTAACAACTTCAACCCCCAAATTCAGAGTGTTCCAAAGTCAGAAAGGGAAATCCCCAGACACTGAAACAAAGCCAGTCTGGTGTGTAGAGCCAGCTCAGAGTTGGCAAGAGGATCGGGATCAGAACCAGGAGTGTGCCGAGGGCAAGGGCCAGGGCCTTAGGGCGAGGAGGGTGGGGCGCCAGAAGGGAGATTGAAATTGGTCACGATGAGAGAATTTATACCACAGAAATTGACAAATAGTACAACCGGGTCTTTTTGTTTGTTTGTTTGTGTACAGTCTCACTCTGTAGCCCAGGTTAAAGTGTAGTTAACGTCATCACAGCTCACTGCAACCTGCAGCTCCTGGGCTCCAGGGATCCTCCTGCCTCAGCCTCCCAAGTAGACGGGACTACAGGTGCCTGCCACCACTTTCAGCTAATTTTTCTATCTTTAGTAGAGACAAGGTCTCACTCTTGCTCAGGCTGGTCTCAAACTCTTGACCTCAAGCAATCCTCCCACCTCCACCTCCCAGAGTGCTGAGATCACAGGTATGAGCCACTGTGCCTGGCCTACAGTCAAGCCTTTAAAAGAGTCTGTTGTTAAACATTTACCAGCATACCACTGTCCTGACCTACACTCATGCTCTAAATCAGGGTACTCAGAGGACACACAGGAGGCCGAGGTGGGCAGGGAATCGTGGTGCCCTCCTGGCAAGTTGGGAGGCAAAGGAACCATGCCACAGAGCCATGGAGTTTCTCAAGCTAGCAGCTGCTACAGAGCTCCAGCTGCCTTTTGTTATTATGTGAGGACATGGACGCAGTGTTAACATCGGATTTTTTTTTTTCGTGCGAAGCCTGAAGATCCAGAATTTTATGTGAAATCTCAATTTAAAAATGCAGGCGACCAATTCCAATTTTTAAAAACATTACTCTGGCCAAACAAAACACATCTGTTGGCTACACTGGGCCATGGGCTGCCAGTTTGAGATTTCCAGCTTTAACCAATAAACTCCATGGCTCTGTGGCATTGCTTCTTTGCCTAAATTCCCTCCTGCGTGTCAAGATCCAGCTTAAATAATGGCTTCTCTACGTATCGTCCCTGAGCCTCCCACACTATCTATCCCTCCCTTAAAAAACATATTTACTTGTTCAATATTATTTCTGCACACATTTTTTTCTTCTCAGGTAGCTTGTAAGTTCTCTGAAGGGCAAAATCTATGTCCTGGTCATTTTCCTATCCCCAGAAATGTTTAGCATGGTCCTCTATGTGTAGTAGACTGCAATAAATATTGGTTGAGTCTTCAAATTGGAAACTTAGATGTTGACTGGATGTGCATTTTATACTTGTCTTGAGGACTGTGACTCATCTGTTTAGCCAGGACAACTGAGAGTTTGCATGGGAAATTGTAAAGCCATGTTGACAGAATTGGGAGACATTCATCATTCCTTAGACTGTGAGACATGCTCAGGGGAAACCTTTATTTTCCTGAGTGTGTTGATGTATGTTCACGGGGGTTCCTGAGCCAGACTTTGTGGACCAAAGAGGGGGATTCCCACCACTGCGGTTGTCTGAGGCAAATGGAATGTAGAGCATTTTCTTATTCAGTTAAGCTTCTTTTTTCTTAAAATAAAACTTATATGAGGCCACTGCACTCTAGCCTGGGGCAACAGAGTGAGACTCTGTCCCAAAACAAACAAACAAACAAACAAACAAACAAACAAGACTTCTCAAAACCTAAAGCATGTTTCCTAATATTGGTTTTTAAAGGAATACTTAAACTCTTTTAAATTTAATTTAATTAATTATTTATTTTATTGTTTCAGGTTAATCGAAGGTACAAAGAATTAGATTATAATGTTCACTTTTGTTAGGTAAAGTCCCTCTTATAATTGTGTCCCACCCTCAAGAGGTGTGCCATACACCCTAACATTGTGCCCATTACGTGGCAGCACACCCATCCTTCTGCCCTCCCCCTCCCTCTCCCTGTTCCCTTGTTTCCCTGCCCCCACACCTCGAATTGATTTGAGTATTTCTCTTACATGGATGTGTAATAGATCATCTACTGGCTTCATATTAGAATTGAGTACATTGGATTCTTGCTTCTCCATTCTTGTGATGCTTTACTAAAAAGAATGTGTTCCATCTCCATCCAGGTTGACACAAAAGATGTAAAGTTTCCATCTTTTAATGGCTGAATAGTATCCCATGATATACATATACCACAGCTTGTTAATCCATTCCTTGGTTGGTGGGCATTTAGGTTGTTTCCACAATTTGGCTATTGGAAACTGAGCTGTGATAAACAGTCTAGTATAAATGTCCGATGATAAAAGGATTTTTTTTTCTCTTCTGGGTAGATGCCCAGTAATGGGATTGCAGGATCAAATGGGGGGTCTAATTAGAGTTCTTTGAGGATTCTCCATACTTCCTTCCAAAAAGATCGTATTAGTTTGCAGTCCACAAACGGTGTAAAAATATTCCCTTCTTTCCACATCCATGCCAGCATCTGCAGCTTTGAGACTTTGTGATGTGGGCTATTCTTACTGGGGTTAGGCAAATGCTTTTTAAAAATATAATGTATGGCAGAGAAAGATTTAAAGGAATGCTAGCACTTTGCATTTGTGATGTATTTTAATTTAAATCAAAACTAAAATTTGAGTTATTATTTCCCCCATTTTCCTATGTTGTTTTAAATAAATAAAGGGTCTTTAGCTCTTTCTCTCACTTGCAATACATTTGTAAATTTTTTTTTTTTTTTGAGACAGAGTCACACTTTGCTGCCCTCGGTAGAGTGCTGTAGTGTCACAGCTCACAGCAACCTCAAACTCTTGCACTTAAGCCATTCTCTTGCCTCAGCCTCCCAAGTAGCTGGGACTACAGGTGCCCGCAGGGAAACAAGGGAACAGGGAGGGGGAGGGGCAGCAGGATGGATGTGATCCCACTTAATGGGCCCAATGTTAGGGTGTACGGCACACCTCTTGAAGGTGGGATACAATTATAAGAGGGACTTTACCTAACAAAAGTGAACATTGTAACCTAATTCTTTGTACCTTCGATTAACCTGAAACAAAAATAAAGTAATTAATTAAATTTAATTTAAAAGCATTTAAGCATTCCTTTAAAAACCAATATTAGAAAACATGCTAAAAGTCCTGGCTATTTTTTTGTTGTAGTTGTCATTGTCGTTTGGCAGGCCTGGCCGGGTTTGAACCTGCAAGCCTTGGTGTATGAGGCTGGTGCCCTAACCACTGAGCTGCAGATGCCGAGCCACATTTGTAAATCTTGAAAGTCTTCAGCCCTTAAAGTTTTCTATGATTTTTCAAATGTCCTTAGGTAATCTTTCATGATTCCTTTCTGCTAATTCAAGAAAAGAACTGATTTGTTATCTTTAAATTCCAAGAGTGACAAGGGTACCTTTTCTTTCCTGTTCAGAGTTAGCTACATACCTTCTGTTTCCTTAGAGAGCATTGTTTTCTTTTCTTTTCTTTTTTTTTGGAGACAGAGTTTCATTTTATCACCCTTGGTAGAGTACCGTGGTGTCACAGCTCACAGCAACCTCAAACTCTGGGCTTAAGCTATTCTCTTGCCTCAGCCTCCCAAGTAGCTCAGACTATAGGCGCCTGCCACAATGCCCAACTATTTTTAGGGACAAGTTCTCACTCTTGCTCAGGCTCGTCTCAAACTGGTGAGCTCAGTCAATCCACCCACCTTGGAGTCCCAGAGTGCTAGGATTATAGGCATGAGTATTATTGTCTAAGCAGGAGAAGTGGTCACTCCATCCAGCAACTTCTCATCTCTAGCCTTCTTTTTTGACATCTAGAGATGGGATTGTTTCTATTTTGCTTCTCAAAAAAGAAAGAGAGATTAAGAGTCTTTTGCTCTCAACTAGTTTCTGTTAAAGAGTTTAGAGTTAAAAAAAAAAAATCCCAATCTCATCTGTACTCTATGTTAAAAACAGGTTTAAACCAAATAGTGAAAGAATATTAAATACTTACCCAAAAGGTTTCCTTCTCATGTTAATCACTAACTTCCCTAACTTCCCTTATTACTTGATAAAAAATGGAAGTGTGGGGGTGGTATCTGTGGCTCAAAGGAGTAGGGCGCCAGTCCCATATACTGGAGGTGGTAGGTTCAGCCCCAGCCAAAAATGGCAAAAAACAAAACAAAACAAAGAAAAACCTAGAAGCGTGGATGGGTGATTCTTTTCAAGCCTACTGATGGTGTGCATCTCAAACATAGAAATCTACTTTGAGTCATGGGATGAATTTTTAAACTATAGAAATTTAATCTGAAGATGGGACAGAAATAATTTATGAATATCGTATAAATGTAAATTGATTTTTTTTCCCTTATAGTTCAGAAAAACTTCAATTCTAGCAAGCACTCAAGTTATCTTATTTCTAAAGCATTGGGGGAGTCACTTGCATTGTGTACAATCTTGTAAAATAGGTAATTTATCAGTTCCTTTGGCAAACACCAGCTGAAAACTCTTTCTGTGCAGGCGCTAGCCTGCAGCATAAACAGCAAATACAGCCTCACCCAGCGTGGCACAGGGGACTGAACCTATGACACTGACATTATTTCCATCACCTTCTAACCTCAGCTGCTGAACAGCTTTGAGGTGTGATCAGTTTGCTTTCAATTGCCAGTATGAAGCGATGACCCTTATATCTAGGACTGAAGTTATTAATTTTAAAAGAGAAACTTTCCAAAATGTCTAAGTTGGTCATTCCTGTCAGTTCACTCAATGAGTGGAAGTCAGCAGTTTTTGCTCCTTTATTCAACATCTTCTGCTTTATCAGGTTGCCTTGTATTTGGTGGAGGGAAACTTGTCCCCATAACTGGGACTCTTGCTTTTGTTCCTCTTGGATAAGATCAGCATCTATCTGAACGAGACGTTTAGGGGGGGTTATTTCATAGCAGTTGGAATTCATTGTTTTGAAACAGTAGAACTTAAATGTTGAGTTATTTGGTCATGGATGACATTATTGTCCATCCCCTGACGCACACTCTCATTTAATATTGTCCCAAAGGATAGCCAGGATATAGCTCTGGAAGATGAATGAATAACTAATTTCATAAGATTATGTACAATATGCATGAATGCTGGGGAGGAACACCTTTAAGGATGATCCAAATCAAGTCCCCTCCTTTCACTGATGGGGGTTCTGAGGCTCAGAGGGGGTGAAATGAATTCCCAAAGGCTCAAGGCTGGTCATGGACCATGACTTCTTGGTCTATAGAAGAAGAATAGTGCTCTAAATATTCCAATCCCATGTGTTATGTGTTATCTTGTTATTCAGTTACAAGTAGGGTTGTAAAATCTGAACTTCACTGATGCCATCAGTATCAGAACACAATTCTCCAAAATGAAGGCCCGAAGGAAAAA
>CAUYON010069124.1:0-31217 GCA_963573935.1 Arctocebus calabarensis
TCTAAGTCCTAGTTCCCACCAACTGTGAAGAGGACAAGATGACACTTTTACCTGCTGTGGATTAGATTACAGAAGAGGAACCCTGAGCTTAGAGAATCTGAATCTTTTTTGGTTGCAGCCGTCATTGTTGTTTGGCGGGCCAGCTTAGGTGTACATGGTGGTTGAGCCACAGGCGCCGAGCCATAGATTTTGTAATCTTTAATGTGGCAATAAGGAGCCCAGTTATGGAACTGATGGGACTCAGTGTTAGGGATATCATTGGCTAGGGATCTAGTCAGGCACTTTAAGGTGTTGGTGTCACTCAGGCCTGGGACCTGGTGTTCAGGTGTGGGTGATAGAAAGTATAAAACACTAGTTCTTTGTTTTGACTGAACACGAACTCCTAAGACCAATGTTGTCAGTCTCTGGCACACCTTGATGTTAGGGTGTTTTGTTCTTTGTCACCCTTGGTAGAGTGCCATAGCATCATAGCTCACAGCAACCTCCAACTCTTGGGCTCAAGCGATCCTCTTGCCTCAGCCTCCCTAGTAGCTGGGACTACAGGCACCTACCACAATGGGTGGTGGATGCCCAGCTATTTTTTTGTTTAGCAGGCCCAGGCTGGGTTCAAAAACACCAGACCTGGAGCATGTGGCCAGCACCCTAACAACTTAACTACATGCGCCTAGGCTGTCAGGGTTTGCTTTTGTTTTTGGAGACAGTCTCACTCTGTTGCCCTGGGTAAACTCCTGGACTCAAGTGATCCTTTTGCTGAGTTTCTTGATTAGCCGGGACTAAAGGCACCCAGCTAGCTTTTCTATTTTTAGTAGAGAAGGGGTATCACTCTTGCTCAGGCTGGTCTCCAATTCCTGAGCTCAAGCAATTCTGCATCAGCCTCCCAGACTTAGGATTATAAAGCATGAACCACTGTGTGAATTCTGAAGTGATACTTTGTGTGGGGTGAGCATCTTAGCACCCTAGCAATGTTGTCCTCTTGTTGAGTGGTCAGGGTCTATTTGCTGTTTAGTTTTGATTGGGCCTCTAAGTGAGCCAATATATGTATGGTCAATGATGCCTGAGAACAGCCTAGTCCTTTTTCTTCCCAGAGTGTCACCTAAAGGCTGGTGTCTCACCCCATACCTCAACAGGTCCCTCTTTGACCTGGCCATCACCGTCTTTCTGCTCCACCCTGTGTGCCCCTGAGGAGGAAGCTTTGCCAAGCCCATTGTAGCACAGCTATTTTCTTTTTTTTTTTTTTTTTGAGACAGAGCCTCAAGCTGTCACCCTAGATAGAATGCCGTGGCATCACAGCTCACAGCAACCTTCAATTCCTGGGCCCAAGCGAGTCTCTTGCCTCCGCCTCCCAAGTAGCTGGGACCACAGGCGCCTGCCACAACGCCCGGCCATTTTTTGGTTGCAACCGTCATTGTTGTTTGGCGGACCCGGGCTGGATTCGAACACGCCAGCTCAGGAGTACGTGGCTGGCGCCTTAGCCCGCTGAGCCACGGGCGCTGAGCCTAGCACAGCTATTTTCACAGCAGAAAACTATATTTGGTACTTAAAAAGGACTCCAGGGTGGAGACTCCCACCGCAGCCATTTCGCAAGATACCCAGTGCAGCTCACTGTGATGGCAGTTCACACCTGCCCCTGAATTATTTTTTCATCCCTGTGATTGTCTGGAAAGCCACTGAATCTTTGTTAAACGAATTGACTGTGTCCCTGCGATTTCTACACATCAGAACCTGTACTCAGATCCCAGTTCCTGTCAATTTTGAAATTCGCCCTTACAGAAACAGAACAACAGCTTTGATGTGTTCAAAGTTAAAGTCCCACATTCGTGAAAACAACAGTATACTAAGGGTGCACTGTACGAAAACAAGGAGGACAAGTGGAGGGTTTGTGTAGCGGACCATCTCTGCTTTTTTCTCCGAGATTCCGGGCTGCCTGGCCACAATCTGGGGACCGTAGACCTCCAGGCCTGCAGGGGGCAGTGGGCGCAGCGGAAGGGCCTGCTCCGGAGTGTAGACCAAGCAGCGCAGTCATGATCACCACTGAAACCCTGGCGGAGTCGGTAGTCCTTGCGGTAACTGGTGTCGCGGCAGCCACCGAAGACCCAGGGCGGGAGGATCTGGCGTGGCCCTGGGTGAGCCTGGGCACGAGTGAGGACGGGTGCAGGGTGGGCAGCGCAGGCTGAAGAACGTCGGCTTCATCCCCCGCCCACAGAAAGATGCCCCTATCGGGACTCTGGTGCAGCGCATCCACCAGCTGCAAGCTGAGCGCGCGGATGCCTTCCGCCAACTGGCCCAGTGAGTGCCAGAGCTGGGACCCATAGGGGGCATTTGGTTCAGCTCCTGGCCTGCTCCCAGGATGTGCGTGTCCGGGGCGGGGCTAAAGTTCCTGAGCAGGGCAGTGTCAGAGATGGGGCGAGGATTGCTGGGGGCTGGGTGTGGGGGCAAGGGAGGAAGACCAGCTTCTCACTTCCCTAAGACCCAACGCGAGTCCCTGCTACCCGATGGCCCACTTTGTTTGGCTTCTCTCTCCTTACTAAGCGCAGAGTAGATCTATCTCGGGTCCCTCTGCGTGAGGCAGGAAGCAAGCAGCCTCGATGCCAGTCCTCCACTCTTGTGGGGTCTGAGGACTGGGAGCCTTTCAGGTAGTTATATGGGTGCAAGCTCGGAAAATCTAGGAACGCCACCTCAGAACCCTCATCTACCGCAGAGGCCACCTTCACTACCTGCGCAGCGGCCCTTGCTACGACTTCCCAAGCTACCGGAGCACAGTGCACGAGGTGACCCAGGCCTTCGCCGCCGCCTCCCGGGAGGTGCTGGCGGTGGAAGCAGAACTAGCTGGCCCTCGTGCACAACCGCTGCTCGCTAGCCACGTCCGCAGCCTGCAACAGCTGGAGCAGACACGCCTGGCTACGGTGAGGCCACGACCCTGTCTTACCCTGTGTCTGTCAGACCAAGGCCTGCTCCACCCACTGAGCCTCCCTCTCTCACATTCAGACCTCTTCCTGCCCCAACTCAGTCCTCCACTAAGCCTTCCCTTGGGGAATTTTCAGCCCTACCCTCTCCTGTCCTTCCCCAATTTTATTCCATGTTTTACTCTTAGTCCTAGGAGATGCCCACTGTACCGTAGGCCTGCCTAAACTCCATTCTAGAAGCCCAGACCCCGCCCCCACAACACTCCACCAGGTCCCCCTTTTTTCTTTCTTTCTTTCTTTTTTTTTTTTTTTTTGTTTTTTGAGAAAGAATCGCATTCCTTCGCCCTAGGTTGAGTGCCATGGCGTCATCATAGGTCACAGCAACCTTAAACTCTTGAGCTCAGGCTGGGCGCCTGTGGCTCAACGGGCTAAGGCGCCAATCACGTACACCTGAGCTGGCGGGTTCGAATCCAGCCCAGGCCCGCCAAACAACAAGGACGGCTGCAACCAAAAAATGGCCAGGCGTTGTCGCGGGCGCCTGTAGTCCCAGCGACTTGGGCGGAGGAGGCAAGAGAATTGAGCCCAGGAATTGGAGGTTGCTGTGAGCTGTGATGCCATAGCACTCTATCCAGGGTGACAGCTTGAGGCTCTGTCTTCAAAAAAAAAAAAAAAACAACTCTTGAGCTCAAACGATCCTCTTGCCTCAGCCTCCAGAGCAGCAGGGACCACAGGTGCCCGTCACAACGCCCAAATAGTTTTTCTATTTTTAGTAGAGATGGGGATTTATATTTGCTCAGACTGGTCTGCATCTTCTATGAGTTAAGGCTATCTACTCACCTTGACCTCCCAGAGTGCTAGGTTAGGTTTCCCCTTTCAACCTCCTGCCAATTGAGGGAGCAGTGTATTCTCTGGCCACGCCCCCTCCTGAGTGTCCCTCTATCATAGCCTAGGTTCTTGACCAATTCCACACCCCTGGGTTCTAATGCCCTTCCTATTCTGTCCGTGCTGCCAATCCTGGTCGGGAAGAGGTCAGCAGGCACACACACCACCACCACTACCCCCGCCTGACCTCAACCCCAGCCTAAATATTTGGTGTTTACTCCCTGAGGTTACAATATCTTGCCCTATCCTTGAGGCTTTGAAGCTCCGCCTACCCCACCGTTGCTGTTGTTCCAAGGTCGAACCTTCACTACCGTTTCCGGGCCACGCCTCCATCGAGCTGCACGCCCAACTATGGTCTGATGAGTCGGCCCCTCCCTTCCGCGGGAGACCCTCTAAACTGAATTCCAAACTCCTCCTGCACGAAGCTCCGCCCCTCGTGGCTCTACTGCTTCTTTTGTTTTGAGACAGGCTCACTGTCACTGTGGGTAGAGTGCGGTGATCCCATAGCTCACAGCAACCTCAAACTCTCGGGCTCAAGCAATCCTCTTGCCTCAGCCTCTGGAGTAGCTGGGACTACAGGTGCCCACCAGGACCCCCAGCTATTTTTTTCTGTATTTAGTAGAGACGGGTTCTCTGTCTTGCTTAGAGTGGTCTGAAACACCTGGGATCAAAGCAATCCACCTGCCTCGGCCTCCCAAAGTGTTAGGATTACAGGCAGGAGCCACCGCTTTGGCTCTAGCTCTACTCCTTTACCGCCTTGGTGCCTTAATGCCTTTTCTTCCTGAACACTATGGGAGAGCATGGAGTGGCTTCTGTCCATTTTGACAATGTCTGGGTTGCCCATTCCCTCACCAGGTCGCTCTGCTGCAGCTGATGGGGACACCTGAGCTAACAGGGCAGGAGAACACTGTACAGACACACCAGCTGAAGATGAAGTGAGCACTGCTGCCAGCTGCTGGGACAGGCTAGAATTTGCACGTGCACCCTCAGGCACTTTCCCCAGCCTGCTTTGCCCCAGTGGGGACAGCTTTGTGATTTCACATCAGAAACTGCTGGGACATGACCCTGCTAGGACATGGTCACCCATGCCTCAATGGTGACAGGCCTGCACATTTATGACCTATACCCTCAAGCACACATACTCTCAACTTGTGTCACATTTACATTTCATAACCTAATGGCACACAAACAACTAAGATGGCCTTTTTCAACCCACTCTGCCTCATGGGGCCACCACTTCTCCTAAGCACCCAAATGGTCATTCCTGCTGCTAGTGCTTTGTGGCACTTTGACAGCAGGCAGGGTGGCCTGTGGCCCATGCAGCCCCCTCAGAGCTGCATGGCAGCAGCTAACTCACCCCATCTGGGTTGTTTTTTTTTTTAAGAGACAGTTGCACTTTGTTGCCCTCAGTAGAGTGCTATAGCGTCACAGCTCACAGCAACCTCCAGCTCTTGGGCTTAAGCAATTCTCTTGCCTCAGGATCCTGAGTAGCTTTATTTATAGTTCTCATCCACTCTTGTAGGGTAATTAAAACCATGGAGGCGATCAGCGAGGTTCTCCAGGACCTCAGGTTTGATGCAGAATCTGCTGAATGATGGTGGTTCCCCAAGGATGCACCAGAGAGAGATAGGAAATTGGGTGAATGGTGCCTAGACCAGCCCTGACCACCAGCTGGCCAGGGTCATGCTCCACTGGACTGGCAACCTTCCTTCAGTTGAGGCGTCTCCCACAATAAAGAACTTTTCCTCTACAGCTGCTCCACCATCTTTGTGTCCTGGGGTGCTAGGAGACCAGTATGCCTGGGGGGGACCCCAAAGAGCCAGGGATGATGCAAGGGAAAGAGTCCCACCCTCACCAAAACTCTGATTTTTTTTTTTGCAGTTTTTCGGCCGGGGCTGGGCTTGAACACGCTACCTCTGGCATATGGGACCAGTGCCCTACTCCTTTGAGCCACAGGCGCCACCCAAACTCTGCTGTTTTAAATCACTCCTTCCAAGGAGTTCAAAACCAGTCATGAACAATCCTGGAGAGAGTCTGAAATCCTGGGAGCCAGACTCCAATCCCAAAGGGTTATTAGGATGCCTCATGCATCCCCCAAGCTTCATAGCTCTCATTCTAGGCAGATCCAGCTCCAAACTCACCTTCACGATCAGAGCACCTAAATAGCTCATTTTATTTTAAAAGACTCTTTTAGAGGGACCCTTGGTTGGAAGAGTAATGACTCCTTTTCACCCCCAGCCAGGGTTCTGGACTGCTTAACCAACCCTCACGCACACCCCAGCACACACTAGGGTGCACCCAGGGGTGGCCTCACGTGAGGCTCAGAGCTGTTGTGGCTGTCAAAACTCAAGAGTGCCTGCCCCAGCTCCTGCTGAGGGTGCTCAGGCACCCTAGAGTGAGGGTACAGAGGTGGCCCCAGTTTGGGTTCCATCCCTGGGTCTCCACGTGGCAGGGAAGGTGGCCTAAAGCTTATCTGGCAGGACCTGTAGGCAGAGGGGAAGCCAAGCTAAGCAGGGAGCCTAGGAGGTGTCAGTACTATAGAGCCATTAAAGAAGCCCCAGTTCAGGTCCTGTCTCCACCACTTGGAACTATCTTGGGCAGGATACTGTCCCTCTCTGGGCCTTGGCTTCCCCATCTGAAAAGTGAGACTATCTGACCATCCCATGGGGAGTCCTGCAGATAAAAGTACTTGACATAGTGGGTGCAGTGGGTGCTCAAATATGCTAATTAGGGTATGTTCATCCATTCCTGAGGATGAGATTCCACTGTCATTTTCAGGGGATTGGAAGCTCTTAGGGTGGCTAAAAGCTACCAAGTCAGGCATACAGTAAGTGCTAAGTAACTGTTGAATATAAACAGGAGGAGGGATTGCATCTCAGCGACTCTAAGGCTGGTTAGTGGGGCATGAGGCCTACAGCCAGTGGAAGGGGCCCTCATCTTGCTCCCTGCCCACCTCCCCACCCTGGCCCACCTTACCTCTCGCCGGGCTCCGTCTGCCCGAGGGCAGGATCCCCTCGTCCTGTGCTTGGAAGAAATGAGGAGGTATCGTGAGGGCTGTCTCCCCAGCCTCCTTTTTCCCCCATCCGTTGCTTGTACCCCTAGCTGCCGGTCCCCACCCAATTTCCTCCAGCCACCCAATCCCAAGTGCGCGGGTCCCTGCTTCCTACCTGGTTGCGCGTCTTATGCGACTTCTGCATCCAAGCTCTCCACTGGTCGTAGAGACGGAAGCTGAGGTTCGAGCAGTATGCGTGCTTTTTGAGCCAGCCCAGGAACTGCTTGAGCTCGCGCCGCACTGGCCCCGAGCTCGGTTCGCCGCCCCGCGGCTCGCACGCCCCGCCGCCCGGGCCCGGGCGCTCTGGTAGTGGACGGGGCGGCAATGTCAGGGCACACCCGGCAGGGGGCGCACACCGGCAGAAGCTAGAGGGCCCTGGAGTGGCAGGACCACGTTCCCCTCGGGCACCTCCCGGGACCTGGTCCTCCCTGCAGCCTTACCCAGTCGCCCAGTTGCACCCCTGGGGAGGTGGGGGGCGGGGGAAGGAAGGGGTTTCTTTTCTACAACTCCTCTAGGAATCCGATTCCTGTAGCCTGGGCCAGGTGTGCTTGGAAGTGGGGAGGAGAGGAGGAGAGAGGCCAGAGCTGGAGGGGTGAGAGACAGTGACAGACAGAGCTGGGTGCTGTAAAGGAGAGAAAGAGAAAAAGAGACAGTGATGAGAGAGAGGCAGAGACAGAGATGGAGAAAGGGAGAGACAGAGAGATGCAAAGAGGGCCAAAGCAAAGGGAGACTGCTTAGATCAGAGGGACCACAGGGCCTGAGCAGAGGGAGACAGACCTTGGAGACATAGGGCCAAAGAGACCAAGAAAGGCAGAGAAAAATGGGAAGAGTGACAGAGAGATGGAGAGAGACAAAGTGCAAGAACATCCCAGGGCATAATCCCCAGGCTGGGCCTGGGAGCATAAGCTGGGGGAGGACAGGGAGTGGACCCAGAGGGCCAGGTGGGAGGCCTGCCTGTTGGCCCAGCTGCTGCTGCAGCCAGCCCCAAGCAGGCCGGCGGATAAGGACATCGGCCTCACGTCATAAATAAAGCTAGGGACCCGTTGACAGGCCCTGGCACAGCACGGGCCCCTGCCGCCCCTGCCGGCCTCCCCTATCCTCCCCGTGGATGCAGCCGCCTGCTGGCTCCTGTGCAAGAATCGCAGGTGCTGGGCACGAGCAGGGGCCAAGGCTTAAGCCCCGCCCAGCTGTTCTCACTCCCGCCCACCCCTGAACCTGGAGGGGCCCTGCATAGGGACTGGAGAGCTGGCTGGAGCCTGGCTGTACCCCTCCCTGGCTCTGAGACCCTCTCTGGGCCTCAGTTACCCAGTCATCCCATGGGCTTGGGCTTGGACTTCCAGTGAACAGAGTTCAGATCCCTGTGTGACCTCTTGAGGTTCCAGTGTCCCTCACCTGAGCAAAAGGGGTCTCTATTGCAGTGAAACTATGGGGTGGAGGTAGTGCAGAATGGTACTGCCTGAAAAAGTTAGGTGGCACCCACTATGTGGGTACTTGTCACTAATTAGGTCATCCAACACTCACAACAATCTGAGGCAGGTGTGATTGTCAATAGGCTCAGAGAAACCCCATTCCCAACCCCCACCTTGATCTGAGGAAACTGAGTTCTGCAGAGGAAGAGCTAGCAGCCCATCATCCTAGGAAGCAGGGTTCTCAAACCCACTCTCAGAGGCTGAGGAGGGAGTTTAAGCGAGTGAAGCAGGCCAGGTGAGGATGGACAAATGGAAAGTGAGGGATCTTGAAAGGGGTGGCCTCTGGCAGTAAGTCCCAAAGGCTATGTCTTGTTACATTTTCTAGATAATTAATTTTTCTAAGGGATCTAGGGTATTTGTATAAAAACTTCCTGATTTTAATTTTCTGCAAGTAGGTCAAAACTTTTCTTTTCAAATGACAGGCCAAAGTAAGTAGATCCAGGGGCCACATTTGGCCCTGGAGGCCACCAATTTGAGACCTCTCCTCTCTTGGAGAAAACAAGGAAGCAGAGGTTCAGGCTAGTTTGGGGCTGGCCCGGGGATTGCCCAGCCCTATTGGGGTGCTCACCACTACGAGGGGTGGATGCAGCCGTTGGGTGGCTCCACTCACTCCAGATTCCAGCTTTCTTGGAGCCATAGATGCCAAAGGGGTTGCAGCGCACTTGCACAAAGTAGACAGTACCTGGTTTCAGGCCAGCCAGGCGACAGGAGGTCTGGTTGCTCACATCGTCCACCACCTGGGTAGATAGGGGAGGGTCAGAGGGCAGGGCCAGGGGCAGGGCCAGGGCTGGGGAAGAGGCGGGCACCTTCCAGTCCACACTGTCCTCCACACGATAGCGGATCTGGTACTTGGCTTGAAAGAGGAAATCCTTGAGGGCAGGTGGCGAGACCCAGCGCACACTCAGCTGGTCCTCCAGGCCCCCGACGCGGCTCACGTGCACATCAGGAGGAGGGTCCGTGGTCACTGTGGGGCGGAGTGGAGTCTGGTCACTGGGTGGGGGTGCGGGTGTCTACTTAGACCTGGCTGGGATCTTGAGTGCCTGGGTTCAATGCCCCAGTAGCATGGTGCAGTGCATGTGGCTTAGGTGACACCTGCCTCTTTTTCCCTCCTTCATCAGCTTCTACCTCTGGATTACATGAAATAATATTTGGGAAACACTCAGCACTAAGCACTCAATTAATATTAGCTGTTATCACATTATCTGTGATGGGAGAAACATAATCCCATCTTCGAGAGAATAGTGAAAGTAGACACTGCCTGGCTGATGATATTATTATTATGCCCAAGAGGCCAGAGGGCTGTCAAACCACCAGTCCTCTGAGAAGCACTCCCTGCCCCCCTGCCAACCCCAAACTCCAGCTCATTCCCACTTTACCAAAATCCTTGATGTGAAACTTTGCTGGATGCAAGGGGACAACTGAAGCTTAGAACTTGCCCATGGCAGCTTCAGGGTGTGAAGAGGGGTATGGGGGTACAATATAGGGGGGCTGGGATATTTCTGAGGGCTCCTGGGCAGCAAGACAGGCAGCTTTTCCCCCTGAGGCCTTGGTGAGGGGCTGAAAGGGTTAAGGCACAGGCCTGCTTGGGGCTGAGAAACACCCTAATTAGATTAGGCCCAATTCTGCTTGCAGATCATCCATTTCCTGCCTCCAGCCTGTAGCCCCCCCCCTCCCAGCTCCAGGCCTCAGCTTCCTGGGGCGCCTCCCTGCTTCCAGGGATGCCTCCCAACCTGAGAGCCCCCTTTCTGCTCCCCAGGGCCCTCTCAAGCACACCTGGGTTGCTGAGGGGGAGGCAGCTGGGCCAGGTGTTCTCCACAGAGTAGGGGCATCTTGGCTGTTTTAGAGGACCACGGACTCATGAGTAGATAGATGCCCAGTTAATTTATGTCACCAGCCAACCAGCAGGCCAGCCAGCAGAGCCAGACCCAAAGTGGCAGCCAGCTTCCCGGGAGGGCAGGTGGGACCCCAGGAAAACAGATGAGATGCAGGGGGCCCTTTGGGATACCCTCAGAGGCTCACCCACATCCAAGATGTCCAGTGTAAGCACATCAGAGCGTGCAGAGCCCAGACGGTTAGTGGCCTCCACCCAGATCTCATAGGGTGTAAAGAGGGCCAGGTCCTTGGGGATGTGGCAGGAGTGAGGCCCCACTGTGTGGTACTCCTCACATGTGTTGTCCTGCCCATACCACCTGCAGGGAGCAGAAGGGGTTCAGGACACATGAGGATCCCTTTTGGCCTCTAGACCTCACCACGGGAGCCCCAGGGTACAGCGAGACATGGGGGCTCAGAGAGGACCAGCATTAGTCAAGGTCACACAGTCAGCATGAGACACAGATTGCTCTGGGGCCACCACCCACCTCAGCTTGTACTTGAGGGAGTAGTTGGTGTGGAGGAAGGTCTCCCCATGGGCCCCAGGCGTCCAGCGGCAGGTCAAGTCCTTCATGTTCTTGGACCAGCAACTGATGTTAAAGGGTTTCTCAGGGGGCACTGGGAGAGGGGAAGGGGGCAGAGGCTGAGAGGCTGGACCAGCTGTGCTGGACCTCTCTTTGCAAAGGGGTCCCTACCTTGGGGGAGTTAAGGACAGTCTCAATTCTCAGAGATTTGAGCAGCCACTTGAATGGGCTCTCTTAAGGATGGTAAAGCCACTGGGAGCTGAGACCCCAGTTCATCCAAGCTCCCATTCTCACCCCAGAGACCCTTATAGCTGTGCCAGTGTGCCCACTGCTCAGCCTCAGGCCATAGGGCTCAAGAGTCATGCCCCTCTGCAGAGGGAGATGCTGCTCCCAACAGCCACTCCTGGGGGTCCACTTACAGCCAACATAGAGGCAGGAGCCAGCCAAGATGCTACCGTCGCGGGCATGGCACACAAGGTTGTCCCCTGACTGCTGCCTGGATCCATTGAGGTTGACGAGGGCGAGGGCTAGGGTGGAGGCATTGAGCACACGGGAAAGCTCAGGGGCCAGGCGGCGCCCATTGAGAGTCCAGTAAAGACCCTCGGCAGTGGCCCCTGGTGGATCCCCAAGCACTGAGCATGTGGCCTTCAAGGAAGAGCCGATGAGGAGTGTGGGATCCTGAGGGCTGATCACAGCTGTGTCTGGGGTCAAAGAGGAACACCTGTCAGGCCTGGAGTGGGATCATGCTGAGCCCCCCATCATGCCAGGACCTCCAGCGTTCACAGCAGTCCTGAGAAGGAATGGTTTATCATGGTCCCCCATTTTACAGATAAGGAAACTGAGGGCCGGTTAGGTCAGATACCCAGTCCAAAGCTGGTGGCAAAACCATGATTAACCCCAGATCTCTCTGACTCTACAGCTCAGATCCTTCCAAGCCACGTCATTCCTGACTTGCTCTAAGTTCTCTGAGTGATCACAAAACTCAGGCATAAACACCCATTCAGATCCAAGTTGACTCTTGCTTTGCACAGAGTTCTCACAAACACCATACTCTGCTTTTTTTCTTTATTTTTCATTTTCTTTTGTTTTTTAGCAATCAGAAAAAAAAATTGTGAGTTCTTCCTGGGCTAAGACTTTGCCTACATTTTCTCATTGAATCCTGTTCATTTTATGGACTAAAAAACTGAGGCTTTGAAAGATCACGTTCCCTTGGGAAGGGCAAACTATTTATGTCCAGATTTGTTGGTATCTAAAGTTGTATTCTAAATTGCCACTGGAACTCCAGGCAATTGGAAGCCCCAACTCCCATCAAAAGGGTGTTCACATCATTGCTCTTTCCCTAGACTCAGTTTTGCTAATCTGCACAGTGAGAATGGGAAAGTTCTGTCTCTTCGGCTACTGGAAAGGTCAGATGGGAAGAGACTTCCATGACTGAGTTGTGTGCAAGGTGGATGCTGGGTGCAGGGGTCTTGGGAATGCCTGTTGTTGGTCCTCCTTTCCTATAGCTTTCAGGGCAGCCCAGGGTTCCTTTTTCTGGAGAAAGGGAGAAAAGGATGCACAATCCAAGCTATTGATGCCTCAGTCTCAGTTTCTCCATCTGGGAAGTTGGCATCATAGCATCAAGCACACAGATTGTCTTAGGGTGAGGGGAGTGGAAATATTAAGGACAATTTTGTGGTATCTTTAAACCAGGCTAACCCTGGTTTGAAAGACCCCAGCTCACTGTGGAAGCTTGACCCAATGGCTTTACTTCTGTAAGCCTCTGGAAAGAGGCCTCTCCTTCCAACCAGAGTGGTTGCAAGGACTCATCCACTCATTTCTTTCTTTTTTTTTTTTTTTGTAGAGACAGAGTCTCACTTTATCACCCTGGGTAGAGTGCTGTGGCGTCACACTGCTCACAGCAACCTCCAGCTCTTGGGCTTAAGCGATTCTCTTGCCTCAGTCTCCCTAGTAGCTGGGACTACAGGCGCCCGCCACAGCGCCCAGCTATTTTTTTTTTTTGTTTTGCAGTTCGGCCGAGGCCGGGCTTGAACCCGCCACCTTCGGTATATGGGGCCGGCGCCCTACTCACTGAGCCACAGGAGCCGCCCTATCCACTCATTTCTTCATTCATAGAACATCTACAGCACCCCAGAATCTTTGGACATCTCAGTGATGACAAAAACACAAAAAAAATCCTGGCCTTGGGTGGCACCTGTGGCTCAATGAGTAGGGCACAGGCCTCATAAACCAAGGGTGGCGGGTTCAAACACTGCCCCAGCCAAACTGCAACAAAAAAATAGCTGGGCATTGTGGTGGGCGCCTGTGGTCCCAGCTACTTGGGAGGCTGAGGCAAGAGAATTGCCTAAGCCCAGGAGTTGGAGGTTGCTGTGAGCTGTGATGCCACAGCACTCTACCAAGGGTGATAAAGTGAGACTCTTGTCTCAAAAAAAAAAATTCCTGCCCTTGCAGACCTTAAATCCAAGGATGCAGCAGGAAAAAGAACAAATAGTTATAAATAAGGAGACAATAAAGCAGGAACCAAAGGGAGATGGGATAATGGCAGCAACTCAGGAGGGAAGCTGTCTTGGAGGTGATATTTCTGCTGAGACCTGTGAAAGTATCTAGGAGGGAGTGTCCAAGCAGTGGCAATGGCAGCAGCAGTGCAAAGGTCCTGGGGCAGGAGTGGTAGGAAATGAGTTCTGGAAAGTCAGCAGCAACCCTTTCCAAACTGCAAGGAGGGGTTGTTTTCAGCAGAGGCAGATGGTTATATTTGCATTTAAAAGGACTTCAAACTGCTGTGAGAAGTGATTGTGAAAAATGACTGTTAGAGGGCAGGGGTAGAGATGGCAACCAAGGACAGGGCAATCCTGCCCCCCCAGGGAGGTCCCCTGAATGCCAGAGGTTGCCCTGCACTGGCCCTCACTGCCTCAGATGGGAGAAGTGGGGTGGACATGGTTCTTGGGCTCAGCCATAACGATTTTCCGGGGCAAACTTGGCTCTAGGGCTGTACTGGTGGAGGCTGGGATCACAGTTGCACTTGGGGCTTGGCCCAGGGCTCGCCGGAGGTCTCCACGTCCGTGCGAAGGAACCAGCAAAGCGGGCCAGAGCTGAGGAGGCGGGGGCGGCTGGGGGGGCGGGGGACCAGGGGGCCGCCCTGGAGGTCCTAGGCAGCCAGCCGCCCGCTAACTCGGAATTCCTTCAGCATGAACTCGGGTGTGCCAGCGTCTCTGCCCAGGCCCACCCACTGTTTCCTGCCTGGCCCCCCCCCCCCCAGCAGAGTGGAAGGCAGGGCCAGGCCTGTCTGAACCCCAGGCCCTCCCCTGGTGGGTCACACCCCTCTTGTCCCCCAGCAGCCACCACAGCACAGCCTAGCCAGGAAGGGGCTCTCTGGGGGGTCCTGGCTGGGGGGCACTGCCCCTCTGCCACACCCGCCTAGCCTGGGCTGGCCAAGCCCACTTGCCAGCAGCTGCAGCTGCCTTCTCTGGCTAGGGGAGGAGGAGCGGAGGGTGGAGAGACAAGGCCACACCAGCCTGGACAGGCCAGTCCCCTACCTAAGACCCACCAGTAAAAGTCACAGCTTTCTCCTCCTGGGATGTGGTTGCAACCCCAGCTGGAGCACCTGGGCAGTTCTCTCCAAATCTCAGTTTTCTACTCCATAAAATGGGAGAAGAAATATGTTCTACCTGCTGGGGAAATTAATGAGGCCTAGCACCCCATCTTACTTAGGAACTACTGGGATTACAACCTCTCTCAGCTCTGGGGTCCTGGAGCCACCAGCTCCACCTTCCCTCCAGACAGTGGGCCAAAGTGCTGGAGACAGGGGAGCACACATTCCAGGCCTGGGGAGGAGCAGCTGGGAACAGCCCACTGTGCCTTGGGTTGAGGGGGTTGGCCTGGTTAAGAGGGCTCCCCAAAGCAGATCCCTAGATTGGCCTTGGGGCCTTTAAAAGTTTTTTCTTTCTCCCTTTCCCAATCTGGAGCCACTGCCGTTATTAAAAAAGGAACACCATGTGTTTTAAAAGGGAAAAGTGTGAGATTCTCTACAAGAAAGCCGGAAGGGTGACCTCCATCCCAGGGTCCCAACGGGGGTCCCCTTCTCCTGTTCCACTGGTACCTGTAGACACTTTACAACCCACCCGCAAGCTGGTCAGGTGCTAAGACACACCGTAAGTAGAAACATATTGTCGAGGTGTGAGAATCTTTTATTTAATTTCTTCTCCCTTAAAGGAAAAAACACACGCACACACCTCCCCTCCCCACACCTTCTGCTCTAGAGCTAAGAAACAAAGCTTGTCGCTCCTGGTGGCACCTGGCAGAGCCATCAGGGACCCTGGAGGAGGGACCAGGCGTAGCCCCTCACCTGCCCAGGTGCTTTGGGCAAGATGGGTTTTCAGCACCCAGAGGGTGCCCAGACCCGGACTTTCTCGGAGGAGCTCATTCTCCCCCATTGACCCTGCAAACAGCTCAGCACAGTGTGAGTCTGCCCAAGAGCAGTGTGTGCTCGGCCGGACTGCCTCTCTCTTGCGCCTAGACAGGACAGGGTGCATGAAGTTGTGGTGAATGTCCCGGGCAGGCTGTGCCTGCATGTGTGCCCCTGTGTTGCCTCCCCTGTGGAATGAGTGTGTGACCACAAATGTGTGTGTGTCAGGGAAGGAATGTGTGTGTGCGTGCCCGCGATGGTGTGCGAATGTGCATCTGGGATGCAATGTGCACAGAGTCTGAGGGTGAGGGTGACGGGCCACAAGCCAGTGTGAGTCTTTGTGTGTCTCTGGGTGTGTCCCAGAGCGGGATTTGAAGTGGAGATTGTATCCTGGCGGAGGTGTGCTTGGAGGGCTTGGAGAGCGCCTGAGCCCAGGAGCTCTCCAAAGGGTGGAGGTCTTGGCTTGCTGGGCAGCGACTTCCCATGAATTCCCCCCTTCATGTCTGGGGCAATGGTGCCGGACTCACTGGCCCCTCTTCTCCCTCTTACCCACTAGCTCACAAAGATTTTTCTCGCTGAAGACACTGAGTCCGGCCCACCCTGGCCGAGAACGGTTCTGAGCACCACCAATGGCGGGGACACTGCAGACCCTGAAGTGCGGGGTTCTGCAGGGAGAGGGAGGCGCCAACCGGTGGAAAGACACGTCCCCGGGGACCTCGGGCCGCGCGCCAGGCGGCCAAAGCGGCCCCCTTCCAGCCCCGCCCTCCCCGCGGGACTCATCCCTCCGCCTGGGGGTGGGAGGGCCGCTGGGGGTCCCCACCCAGAGCGCCAACCGCGTGCGCCCCCGTCTGGGAGCGGTGCCCCACGGTCTCCACGGCTCCCAGTCCACGGAAGCGGACGCGTGCGCCCGCTACGTCCCGGCTTGAAGAGGGTCTCAGGCCGTGGTCCTCTGCCCCTCGGGGGGCCTGGCTAGCCTCCTTCGGCCAGGCCGCCCAGGTAAGAAGGCCTCGGCCGCTGGAGCCAAACCCTCAGCCCACAGTACGGTGGCTCCGTGCGCCCCGCAGGTGAGGGCGCCCCGAGGGCCGCGCCGGGGGCGCCTTTCTTTGTTCCCGGGCCATCCAGGTGGCGCCTGCGCCCCCTCCCCCCCTCAGCTGCCCCCGGGGCGCCCGCTCTCCACTCTGGCAGGAGAGTAGGAGCAGGGCGCAGGGTACTCACGGGCTCCTGATCCGGCTCGCGGCGCCCCGAAGACGCAGAGCAGCAGCAGGGGCAACAGCAGCGGCGGCCGCCGCGCGGATTGGGCGGCGGGGCCCGGGCGGCCGGCGGGCATGGGGCCGGCGCTGCCGGGGGCGCGCGGCTGGCGGCAGCTGCGGCGGCGGCGAAGGGGGGCGCGGGGCTCTGGAGGGCGCGGGCTGGGCCGCCCGCACGTCGCTGGGTGCGGACACTGAGGCCAGAGCAAGTCTGAGCAGCCGAATTGACAAGGCGCTAATGCGCCGCTGGCCCCGCCCGGCCCCGCCCCCGGCCCGGCCCGGCCCCGGGGGGGCGGCGGGCCCCGCACCGGCCTCCCCGGCACCCGCCAGCCCCAGGGTACCGCGCGTCCTGCCTGTCTGGCCGCCAGCCCACCGCGAACCTTGCGTGCCCTGTCCCGGGGATCAGACCTCCGGAACTCAACTCCTACCGGTCCGGGACCTCCCTCTCGAACTGCCAGGTCCAAGCTCCCCTCCCCCGTTTAGACCCGGCGTCCCCTATCCCGTTTCCATTCCCCTGTCCACTTCGCTGCACCCTGCTCTCAACCCAAAGACCCTTCAGTGTCCTCTGGAGTCCCCAACTCTGCCCTGCTCCTCCATACCCCCTCCCCCACCCAATCCTCTCTCTCCGGCCACCACCCAACTCTGGCCCCCACCCTCCCACTGAGCGGTCCGTGAATTCCGCCTATCTCCATCTCCAGCCCCTCTTCCTCCCCAAAGGCCTGAAAAAGTCGCCTCTAGCCCCACGCCCCTGGCGCGCCGGTCCCATCGGTCGCAGTCCTCCCACCTCATCCTGCTTCTCTTGGGTTCTCCGAGCGTAGCCTCAGCCCCGGGCTTTGCTAGAGGAAAGAAGGAGAAAAAGCAGGAAGGCACAGAGACCCTGGCCCTTGCCCTGGCTCAGTTATCCCCCTCACGCGGAATGAATTTGAGGTTGCTTGGGAAAACCCTGGAGCCTCAGCAGGGAGCTGCCGTGTGGGCAGATGAGGAGATGTAGCCCTTGGGAGCAAGACCCCAGGCCTGCGCGAACTGGGTCCCTCACCGGGATAGGAGGAATTCCCAGAAGAAGAATGGCTGGGAGGACTTCTCCTGGGACTCATTCTCAACCCCCCTCACGGAAAAATCCACTCAGCGGCCCGCGGGTGGGGTGCGCCACGCGGTGAGTAATCGCTGCGGCGGCCGCCGCCCACCGACTCCAGGTAACGCCGGCAGCCCTGAGCAACGCATAGTTTGTCTTCCTTCTTTTTGCGCGAAGAGCTTTCTCCGTTTATTATTTTTGGCCATTGCTCCGGTTTCGAGACCCGGCCCGGGCCAGGAGACTCATCCTCCTTCTCTCTGTTCTCACCCCATCCGGGCGCCCACGGGAAAAAAAAAAAAAAGGGTTCTCCAGGGCCCCAGAGGAGAGGGTGCCTGAAATGAGAGTTCCTGGGCGGTCCCCATCTCCGTGGTTTGGGTCGCGGCCCCGCCCCCAGCTGCAGTGTCCTGGGAGGAAAAGAGCTCCAAGTCCCCCTTGCAGGAGTTCCCTTAGAGGCTGGAGCCCTCCTTCATGTCCCCAGCCAACCAACTGGGTAAAAGTGTCAGAAGGGGCCACAAACGTCCCCATTTAGTCTGCTCAAGTCTCCCCCCATTAGGACCCCAGACTGTCAAAAAAGATTTGAGGATGGGGCCTAGGGACTCAGGGTACCTCCCCATTTGGACCCCTGGATAAGGAGGAGGGTGGCATAGCCAAAGAGGGTACTGTCATTTCCTGGGGCAAACCAGGCCTCTTTGTGCCTCAGTTTCTTCCCTCTGCATAGTGAGCAACTCCCAGCCAAAGGGAAAAATCAATGCTGCAGAAGTCTCCACAATCTTAAGTGCTTAGCAGAGCACTGCACATCTCCTGGAGCAGAAGTAGTTCCAAGGCCTGTGTGTCCCCTCAGAAAAATGGATTGAGAGTCCCACCTGCCAGGTGGCCCAGAGGGTTAAGTGGAGGTGGCAGTTCTTGGCTGGAATCGTGTTTCCTGGATGCTTGCTGCCCCTCCCCCACAGCCCCTGCCCTGCAGATGTTCCCTGTGGGGGTAGAGACGTCTGATTCTCTTCTGGGAGGACTTTAGAATTCTGGAGCAAAATCATGATTTTTTTTCTCCCATCTGTGCTCCTCCTCCAGTTATTTTGGTCTCAGGAAAGGGCTCCCCCATCCACCCCAGGTGCTCAGGCCAGAGACCTGGAAGCGCGCGTGACAACTCTCTCCTTCACTCATCCCACATGTCCAATCCATCAGCAAATCCTGTTGGCTCTGATTCCAAAACACATCCCCATTCTGAGACCCTTTCTCCCCATTCCATTCAGATCCAGGCCCCACGGTCTCATTGGAGGATGCCTCTCTACATCCCCTTCCTTGATAACCCTCTTACCTTGCCATGGAGTTTTAAGAGAAGCAAAGCAATCTTCTCTGCCCTTACACCCCCTCCCTGATTTCTTCCTCCTCTTCTCTCCTTTCTTGGTCCCCCTCACTCAGCTCCAGCCACTGCAGCCCCTGCTTTCAAACCACACCAGGTTTGTTACTATAAAAGGGCTTTTGCACATTGGCTGTTCCCTCAGTTGGAATATTGTTGCCCAAATCTCCTCCAGTTAGCCCCTTGTCTTCCATCAGTTCACAAGTCCAGTATCAGAGAAGCCTCTCACTCTTCTCAGGCACTCTCCCTCCCCTTCACTCATTTTGTGGCCTTTGTAACAATAGCTCTTTGAACAGCTTATTTCTCTTGAAACTTTTTGTTTTTCAGACAGTGAGCACCCTGAGTGCCATTAGGACCCCATGCTCCTCCCAGTGAGGGCTGAAAGAATTCGATAAAAATTTGCAAAATGAAAGGATGGCAACCTCCTAGTTTCTCCAAGTAGCAAGAAAATTCAGTCCCAGCCAAATCATGCTGCCTGGGGTCTGAGCCTGCCCAACTCTCCTTTATTTGCTGTGTGACCCAAGCCAGTGGACATACTTCTCTGGTCGTTACCCATAGAAGGGTATAGACTATTTCCCAATCCAGCCCAGCCCTATCCTAGAGCATGACCTCTGCCCTTTGGGTGAACTTTACCCCATACTTTTGGCTTTAGGGAAAGGTTCATCCTTCCCTGTCCTTGATTCCTCCAGTGCTTTAACCCCTTTGTCTCCAGTTCTACTACCTCTTCACCCAGAAAGAGAACCAGCAAAGTGGAACTTCTGGCAAATATTGACCCAAGTCCTTGAAGTGGCTGGGAATTTACTAAGGGGCAGCTAGAAAGAGAGTCCACCCCTATAGGCTGGGGGAGGGGCTCCTTCTTAGTCTTTTACCTTCAACCCAAAACTCACCTCTGAATAAGAGGTCAGGCCTTCCAGCTCCAGCTACCCAGGTGATCCGAAAGCAATAAAGGGGCACCAGGCAGAGAACAGTGGAAACACACCTTTACAGTCACATGGCAACCGATAGCCAGTGGGGGTAATGAGGCAAAGAGCTGCCCCTTCCATTCTGAGACACCCCCCCCATCAGTATCCCCTCCCCAAAGGGATTAGCTGCCTCCACCAGGGCGGGGCTCCCAGAAATGAAAAGGAGGTGAGGGTCTAAGGGTCTGGACGCCTGGTTCAGGCCCTGTGTCATAGGAAGGTGGGGCCTAAGTGTGACCTAGGCTTTATAATTTCCACCCAGAGGCTAAGCCTGACTCAATCAGGATGCCTGGGTCCCAAGTTTAATTCCTCCGAACTTCAGGCTTCGGGGGTGGGATCTGGGGAGTTACAGACCTGCGTAGGTCTATCTTGGTATGGTGTGCACTTGGACCAGTGAGGGCTGGTTGCATGCCCTTCTGCACCCTGAAGGACCTGGAAAGTCTGCGTCCCAAAAGGTGCCAGCTCGTGGGCTGGGAGGGGGCAAACCTCACCCCTCCTTCCTTCCACTCCCCACAACTGTCAGCAAGCGGCAGGCGCCGTGATGCCTTGCCTCCTCCACTGCCTGTACCCAGCTTGGGAGTGGGGGTCAGCAGGGTCGTGGTGAGGGCGGCAAGGGACAAAGGGCGCTTGTCGGCTGCCCGCCTTGACCTCGGCAGCGGCTTCCCGGACGCCTGGCCGGCCGCTGATTCACGCCCAAGCGCGCCGCAGCGCCCCCCGCCCACCGCCCCAGGCCAGGCCGCCCCGGGGGGTAGGAAGTGGGGGGGGGCAAGGGGCGGTGCCGAGTCAACTTTCCCTCTTAAGCCCCGTAGGAATGTCGGCGGATTTCCTGAAACCCGACCCTGGCCGCCCGCCGGCCCGCCCGCCCCTCACCTGGACCCGCTCCCTTGGGAACTGCAGGAGGGCCGAGGGGGCTCACCTGGGGGACCAGGGTCAAGTCCTCCTTCCGCTCTCCCCCCTTGCAGCCCTGTGGAGCGGAAAGGGGGTAGATAGGCGTTAATCAAGCCTTTTCCCTTCTCCCTTCGGGCGACCCTGGCTCAGTGGGCCACTCCTCCGGCCTCAGTTTCCCGTTCTGCAAAGGGCGTGGGGCATCCCTCCTTCTTGTTGCATTTTGAGGGATGCCTCTTATGTCCAACGGCCCTCCTCCCTAACTTTGACAGGGCTCTTTGTGCTGGCTTCTCTCCGCTTCTCTCCCTGAACACCTGGGTCGATCTCCTTTCCCGTACTGAGCCTTGACTTCCTCATCCGTAAGTAAGACAACGCTACGAGTACCGTTCTTACATGGTTATTGCAAGCAAACAGCGTTTTGTTTGGAATGAATGAAGTACAGTAATTGTGGAAGGGTTAAGAGCGCGGGCCTCTGGAATTTACATGTGTAGGCTTGAATCCTGTCTGTGCCGAGGAAAAGTTCAGGAGCGTAAGTTTCCCACCTGTGAATTGGGGGACAGTATTGGTCATAATACACAGGGCTTTCTTCCCAAGGCGCAGTCCTGGCGCGAGGGTGGGTCAGACCTGCGGGCGGGAGGCCCTCGCCGCCGGGTCTCTACAGTTTAGGCGGGGCGGGGGAGGGGCCGCGCAGGGATCCAGATGTTCGGGGTCCACCAGGCACAGCCGCGCCTGATTAAGCCACGTGGGGGCTGGCCCCGGGACGGGGAGATGAAAGCGCGGCGGCGGGCCGGGGATGTGATGCGACAGGGCCCCCGCCCGGCCCCCTCCTCCCTGGCCGGAACCTGAGGCGCCCTCTGACCCGCCAACCCCGCGAGGCTGCCGCCCAGTCTGCGGGGGCGGAGCGTAGATGCGAAAATCGTGGGCGGCGCTGTCGCGTGGCCTCGGTAGGCACCTGCGCCAGGCGCACCAGTGAGTGGTAGTTCATCTTTGCAGAGCACCCGAGTTTAGAGGCGCGCCCCCATTCCCGCGCTTCGTGGGGAGGAAGATGGGAGAACCCCGAACCTGAAATTTGCCCTATGGTTCTACAGTCCATCACTCTGGGGTGCGGCAGTTATGGAAGCCAGACATGTCCTTGTTTGCCCCAAGTTTTACCACAAGAATTATAACTTAAGCGGTCCCCCCCTTCTCCTGCCCCTGTGTATACCTCTGTGTCTCCTCCAACTAAGCTCTGGGCCGAGGAACCCCCAACCTGGGAGAGGGAGCCAGAACTCTGGATCAGGACTGGGACAGAGGGAGGTGAGGCTGAAGAAGCAGTGAGGGGGCTCAGAGGGCTTCATGGAGGAGACAAACTATGCAAGTTACCATCCATCTGACTTGGTGTCAAAGGAGACGATGCCAGGCGTTTACTGCTCAGTCCTGAGGCCCTCAACTACTTCCATCTCCACTCCCTAGGTAGGCCCACCATCCTCCTTCCTTTTCTTACAAGTTCTTCCTCGCCTCGCCACTGGGCCTTCGCTATTTCTTTTGCCTGGATTGCCTTTCCCTCTTTCATTCCCTGGTTGTCAGCTCAAATGGCGCCTTCTCCGCGAGGCTCTCCTTGACACCCGTGGAGAATAGACTCACCACCTTATTTGTTTCCTTTCGGCCCCTAGCGCTGACAGATATGCCTCTCCCGTGGTTACCAGGGAGGCTTCGTGCGACCCCCGAGATGAGACAGACAATCCACCTGCCCCGCCCCACCCGCACCCTGATGGTGCAGCATCTCAGCTCCCCCGCCCGTTCACTGCATCCCCGCCCCCCCTTCCCAGGCTGCCTAGCTCGGATGACGTCACCACCCCGGTCCCCGCCGCGGCCGCCGCTTCTTCTGCGCCCGCCAGGAGCCGGACTCCCCCGAGCTCCCGGCGTTCGGCCTGGCCATGGCTCCGGTCGCGCTGATGCCGCGGCTGCTGCTGTTGCTGCTGCTGTCATCGCTGCCCGCTACCTCCGCGCTGCCTGCCCGCGACCCATTCGCCCCGCAACTAGGGGACACGCAAAACTGTCAGCTGCGGTGCCGCGACCTCGGCCCGCGGCCCTCGCAGGTGAGGCGCGTAAGGCGCCAGCCGGGAGACTCGGGAATCTCTCTGATGGGGGAGGGGTTGAGGATGCGGTTCTCTTGGATAGGTGCAGGAGGCAGGGTGTCCTTGGGAGGGGGAAGAGATAAAGTTTGGGAGGTCCCTCCAGTAGGAACTGGGGCGTTTCTCCTGCGGAGGATGGTCTGGGGGTCCTTCTGGTGGGGGAGAGCTCAGGGGTATGGTCCCTCCATCAGGTGCAAGTGCGTGCGTGTGTGTGTGTGTGTGTGTGTGTGTGTGTGTGTATGGGGGGGTGGTCCTTCCAAGCGTGGGCGGGGCTGGGACTGAGGCTGGTGATGCCATACTGTGCTGCGCAAGGACCCTCAGACGCCCAACCCCCACCTCCAGGTCTAACTGTCCCCCCACCTAGTCCCTCCTCCTCCACATCCTCTTCCTTCCCTCTCAGAGCTACCAGCCCTTACTCATGTCATCAGCTCTCCAAGCCTGATCCCAAGGGTGACAAAACCTGAGTTTCCCGTCTGAGAATCCTTCTCAATCTTTCCCTCCTCCCTGGAGCTTTGGGGGAACATTTCCTCATCACCAATGTTCTTCATTGTCCATTCCCCTTCGCTAGCCCCATCCTCCAGACTCTCCTCCACAGAACTAAGAGCCCCCACTATATTCTAAGTGTCCCCCAACATCATCCCAATCTCTCTAGATTTGGGGGGGAACAGATCTTCCCCTGCCTCTCTTAATGCTTCCAGTACCCCACTTCCTCTGGCCCCTCCCCTGGGCCTGAGCCCAGCATCCTCCCTCCCCAGGAAGAGCTGGAGGGCCCCTCCCAATCTCCCTATGACAAGGCGGTTCTGATCAGCGCCTGCGAGCGAGGCTGCCGCCTCTTCTCCATCTGCCGGTTTGTAGCCAGGAGCTCCAAGCCCAATGCCACCCAGACTGAGTGTGAAGCAGGTGAGGGCTGCTAGCTGGGAGGGTGAGGGGTGGGAGAAGGGGCCCTCAAAGAGCTGCCCCCAGTCAAGCCTCTCCTGCCCCTGCAGCCTGTGTGGAAGCCTACGTGAAGGAGACAGAGCAGCAGGCTTGTAGCCAGGGTTGCTGGAGCCAGCCCCCTGAGCCAGAACCAGAGCCGGAGCAGAAGGTGGGCACCCTTCTCAAATCATCACTCATGGCCAGAGTGTCCCGGGCTCTGTGTTTCATCCCTGGCCTTTGGGGTGATGTCAAGCCAGCCTTGTCATGTCTCAGCCTCAGTTGTCATCTCTGTGACATGGGACATATCACTCACCATTCATCATCACCTTTTGAGGAGTGTGACAGAAAATAGCCACCATTTATCAAGCATTTGTCCTGGTCTAGTCTGACTTCCTCCTATCCCCAATTCCTTATGCCACTTGTAGGTACCAGGGACAATGTCACCCCTATTTTGTGCCCAGGGAGCAACTGCCCAAGTCGCACACAATTAGGGCTATGCAAGAGGCAAGATTTGAAGCTACCAGGGCTAGTGGCTGCCTCTCACCTTGAGTACCAACAGATCTGTCAGATTCCCTTTTCCTGTGGTATGCTGATGGCCACTGTCATCCAGAAAGGCTCAGAACTGAGATTCAGGCAAGAGCAGTCTCCCAAGCATGAACACATCTTCTTGGAAGTGAAATAATAACTGCTCACCTGTCCATGAGTGAGTTTAGACAATGCTGCATCAGGGAAAACTGAGACACAGGAAGTCAGGCAGCACAGCAAAAGACCCATAAACTAAGACTCCCAGAAAGCCTCTTTGGGGCAGCGCCTGTGGCTCAGTGGGTAGGGCGCCGGCCCTGGCCAAACTGCAACAAAAAATAGCTGGGCATTGTGGTGGGCGCTTGTGGTCCCAGCTACTCGGGAGGCTGAGACAAGAGAATCACCTAAGCCCAGGAGTTGGAGGTTGCTGTGAGCTGTGTGACACCACAGCACTCTACCAAGGGCGATAGAGTAAGACTCTGTCTCTACAAAAAAAAAAAAAAAGAAAAAGAATGCCTCTTTGCTCATCATTCGCTTTCCCCCACCCCCAAGCTTTTACTGTTTGAAGAAAGCGAACTTCACTGTCAGCCTTTCCCATTCGGAGCTCCCTCTTTTTTTTTTTTTTAAAGACAGAGCCTCAGCTTGGCGCCTATGGCTCAACAGGCTAAGGCGCCAGCCAGGTAGACATGAGCTGGCGGGTTCGAATCCAGCCCAGGCCCGCCAAACAACAATGATGACGGCTGCAACCAAAAAATGACCGGGCGTTGTGGTGGGCGCCTGTAGTCCCAGCTACTTGGGAGGCAGAGCAAGAGACTTGCTTGAGCCCAGGAATGGGAGGTTGCTGTGAGCTGTAATGCCACAGCACTCTCTCCAGAGTGACAGCTTGAGGCTCTGTCTCAAAAATAAAATAAAATAAATAAATTCACACTCCCATTCCTGGGCTCAAGCGAGTCTCCTGCCTCCGCCTCCCAAGTAGCTGGGATTACAGGCACCCGCCACAACGCCCAGCCATTTTTTGGTTGCAGCCGTCATTGTTGTTTGGCGGGCCTGGGCTGTATTCGAACCTGCCAGCTCAGGTTTACGTGGCTGGTGCCTTAGCCCGTTGAGCCATAGGCCCGAGCCGGGAGCTCCCTCTTGATGACGTGAAAATAAGAATAAATGAGAATGAGAATGGGCTCAGTGCCTGTGGCTCAATGGGCTAAGGCGCCAGCCACGTACACCTGAGCAGGCAGGTTTGAATCCAGCCCGGGCCCGCCAAACAATAATGACGGCTGCAACCAAAAAAAAAAAAAATGGCCGGGCGTTGTGGCAGGCGCCTGTAGTCCCAGCTACTTGGGAGGCAGAGGCAAGAGACTCGCTTGAGCCCAGGAATTGGAGGTTGCTGCGAGCTGTGATGCCACGGCACTCCATCCAGGGTGACAGCTTGAGGCTCTGTCTCAAAAATAAATAAATAAATAAATGAGAATGATGAATTTTTAGTAATAGTTGCTACTATGCATTAAGTGCTTGTTCCAAGTGCTTAGCAGGCATTGTGTCATGGCAACTCCATGAGAGAAGAGAATCATTTCCATTGGGGGGCTCAGAGATGGCACAAGAGCACATAGCAAGCCAAATACAGCACTGAAGTTTCTTTGTTATATGAAACCCTGTTGCCTAAAACCACTTAGCCACATCCCATCACACTGATTTCTCCCAGCCCCCTTCCTATCACTTAATGCCCTACTTCGATGACATTTCTGTGCCTTGGGCCTCCTCTCACCAGAGAAAGGTCCTGGAAGCTCCAAGCGGGGCCCTATCCCTCCTGGACTTGTTTTCCACCCTCTGCAATGACCTTGTCAACTCAGCCCAGGGCTTCGTGTCCTCCACCTGGACGTACTACTTGCAGACTGACAATGGGAAAGTGGTGGTGTTCCAGGTGAGAGCTCTGGTGGGGGCCACACCAGATCTACATGAGGGTGGTTGGGGTTAGAAGGTGGGATGCATTGGCTTTTGGCTAATAGGATTCAAAGTCTGCTATGAGAAAGCTTCAAGCCCAGCTGGATCCAAGGGCTTAGTGTCTCAATCCACCCCTAAACTCTGATTTCTTCTCTGATAGCATTTGCTCTTTCTTGACCCCAGGGTGGATGCCAGAGGCTCTAGATTTTAATCTCTCTGGGGTCTTAGCTGAGATTTAATCTTATTGGCTCTGGCTGAGTCATATGACTATTGCTTAGCCAATCCCAGCGATTCTATTGGCTTGATCTGCGTCATGTTTCTACTTTGAGAGCTGAAGGCAGATGGAGGGGCCCATGTGAACAGAGAACAATATTCCTGATATCAGGCCCGTAGCCCATGAAATGGTATCCTCCCTACCCATACCTCCCCCAGCCCGTGGAACTAGGTACCAGCTGGTCATGGTATACTGTAGTCTACCTGGGGCACAGAGAAGTACCTGCCAGAGCCCAGGTAGTGCCCTTCTAACAGTCCTCTCTGTTCCATCTTGTTCTGGCCCAGACCCAGCCTGTAGTAGAGAGCCTTGGGTTCCAAGGGAGTCGTCTACAGCGAGTAGAGGTGACCTGGAGGGGATCCCACCCTGAGGCCTTGGAGGTGCATGTGGGTAAGGTCCAACCTAGACCAGTGTTCCTTACATAGGAGGCATTGCCATAAGGAGTCCTGGTAAACAGACCCTCCAAGATTGGAATCTCCATCTCTCAATTCCTGGGTTCCTTGCTCCATTTCTCAGGGTTCCATGGTCCAGCTCCTGGGGTTCTGATCTCCATTCCAGGATTCCAAGCCCATTGCCCCAATCCTGGCCTCTTTTTTTTTTTTCTCCATGGCTTTTCTCTTGGCAAAGACATGGAGGCCGCTGAGTGATAGCCAATCTCTCAGACCCTGTAGGCCCTTTGGATAAGGTGAGGAAGGCTAAGATTCGAGTCAAGACCAGCAGTAAGACCAAGGTGGAGTCTGAAGAGCCACAGGACAACGACTTCCTCAGCTGCATGTCTCGGTGGGTGGCAAGACCCTGAGGGTGGGATGGGGATGGGATGGGAGTGGGGTTGGAGATGAGAATTTCCCCAGCTCTGGCTGGGCTTAGGAAGCTGAGTGATGCCTGCTGGTGGGGCAGGCGCTCGGGGCTACCTCGCTGGATCCTGGCCTGCTGCCTCTTCCTGTCTGTGCTGGTGATGCTTTGGCTAAGCTGCTCTACTATGGTGACTGCACCCGGCCAGCATCTCAAGTTCCAGGTAGGTGGGAGCAGTGAGTGGTGCCAGGCTGGGGGCGGGGTGAGAGGCAAAGGAATCTGCTCCCAGGTCCTGGATTGAGCCAGCCCCTCTCATGGAGACAAGGACCTCTGACTTCCTCATGAAATTGGGCAAGTTTCTTCACTGCCCTAAGAATTGGGGGGGGGGGCGCCTGTGGCTCAAAAGAGTAGGGTGCCGGCCCCATATGCTGGAGGTGGCGGGTTCAAACCCAGCCCCTGGCCAAAAACTCCAAAAAGAAAAAAATAAGAACAATTGGGGTGGGGGGAGAAAGCCCAGCTGTGATCAAGATAAAATGAAATCAAGGGTGGGAAGGAGCTTTATCAAGGTGGAGGTCTCAGCAGCCCTCCTCCTTCCTCGTACCTTCCCTCCCTTCTTTTCCTATTGCAGCCTCTGACCCTGGAGCAGCATAAGGGTTTCATGATAGAGCCAGACTGGCCTCTATACCCCCCCCCGTCGCACGCCTGTGAGGACAGCCCACCACCTTACAAGCTGAAGCTGGACTTGACCAAGCTGTAGGCCTCCACTGCCCCAAACATTGCCAAGTGCGTGCAGGGGCCCCTCACTTCTCGCTTGCCCTGTACCCAGAAGTCCAAGTCCAGGGTGGGACCATGCTTGGGCTCTTCCACCTCCAAGTTCTTTTTCTCCCCCCAGTCCCACCCTTTAGCCCCCTAAATCATGATAAAGTGATCCCTCAGCTTGGAGTGAGGGGGTGCTGGCATCTGGCCTTGGTTCCTCCCCATCCCCACTCTCCCAGGGGTGTGCTACTTTTCATCTATCTTGTGGCTTTCTGAGTATATGAACTCCAGTCCTGTGTCTCCTTCCTTCTTCCTTCTTTCTCTCCTCTCTGGGAGATGGCTGAGGCTGCAGTGGTACTGCCTCCTACTAGGGTTTGTCTCCCTTCTTTTCTTCCCCTCTTCAGAGACCTAGCTCCCAAGAGAAGGGGATGTGGGGAGCTCTGTCCTGGGGGGAGGATCAGTGGGGCTGCAGAATGGGGTGGGGAGAAATAAACCATGTATATATATATAAAAGAGTCATGGGCTCAGCCTGCTTCTGTCCATGCGTCTGCCCTTGTGGGTGTGGTCTGAACATGGTAAGACCCCTGCCCAGCTGGCCCTTCCTGACATGGGGAAAGGCCCAGGTGGTCCCTGCTGGCACAAGGAGCACAAACCAGCAGAGTCCCTTTCCTCCCAGCCCAGGTCACACTCCCAGCTAGGAGTGTCTCTGAAATAGTGGCTTGTGCCATCTGCCTTCTTTCGGAGGGTCAGTGTCCCTTCTTGGGCCCTGTTCCTCCTGTGAAATTAGATAGTTCTCATCTTGAAGAGGGTGTACTTTTCTAGCCATCTGTTTCCTGTTCCCTTTATTTTGGGGACAGGGCTCTGGTGGTCCTTTGGGGGCAGTTTCAGAGCACTGTCCATAGGTCATGGGGAAGGGGTCCAAGGAAACCAAACCTGGCATTCTTTCCTTGTACTTTTTTTTTTTTAGAGACAGAGTCTCACTTTATCACCCTCAGTAGAGTGCTGTGACCTCACAGCTCACAGCAGCCTCCAGCTCTTGGGTTTAGGCAATTCTCCTGTATCAGGGACCATAGGCGCCCGCCACAACACCTGGCTATTTTTTATTATTGTTGCAGTTTGGCCAGGGCTGGGTTTGAACCCGCCACCCTTGGTATATGGGGCCAGCGCCCTACTCATTGAGCCAAAGGTGCCGCCTCTTTCCTTGTACTTTGCATTCCAGAGCAGCCATGATCTGATGAGGCCAATGCCCTGGCTCTCTTGTCCTTTCTGTGCATTCTGCAGACTTACCTAGATCTTTTCATTAAATTTCCTTTAGCTTCAGTTGACCAGAGGTCTTTCCTGTGTTTCAGCTGGAGATTACTAGCTAGCTCTAGCCTTATCTTCTGGGCAGAGCTTGGGAGCAGTGGTCCTAGGCCCTAGGCAATGGGGTGAAGGTTTCTAGGAGCTCCAGGTTGATGGTGTGATAGGTGGGTGAGAGGTAGGGGCAGGAAAGTGAGTTTCAGGGAGGCCAGTGGTGTTGGGTATCAGCCTCTCCACCATTCAGCCCACTCTGTGTCCTGGAAATTGATCTGCTTGGATCTTCTCTCTTCCACTGGCGTCAAGAGGACTGCTGACAAGAGATGGGAGGAGGGAAGAATTGGGGTCTTTCCCCAGCATTGTCTATCCCAATATCCCCTGACCCAAATCACAGCTCCACTAGGCAGTTCCCTTTTGCTTCTCTGTCTCCAGGAACCTCCAGTCTGGGCATGGTGACAGGTCCCCACCATGTTGCTCATCCTGGGTGTTATATGAACCCATTAGTTCCCCAAGCCCTATCCATATCTTTGGAAATAGCCCCTTAATTACAAACTCTCCTGAACGGTCCATTCTGATTATTCATTCTAAACAGTTCCTGCTTCCTGCCTGCTTCCAGGACCCTGCCTAGTACCCTGAGCATAGAGAAAGATTCAAGAAAGATTCAATCAGGAGCAATATGGGCCTCTAGGGGAAGGGGAATTCTGGGCCCTATGTGGGGTTTCAGGACAGCCTCTAAGAAATGCTACCAAGAAATGCCTGGCAGCAGGCCAGGATCCAGCGAGGTAGCCCAAGCACCTGCCCCACCAGCAGGCATCACTCAGCTTCCTAAGTGGACAGAGGTAAGAAGGGAAAGCAGCCAAAGACACTTGATAGAACTTCATTCGACGATGGAAATGTTATGTCTGTGCCATCCTCAGCCACCCAGCGTTCCCAAGCCCTGGCAACATGCCTAGTGCAACTGAGGAATTGGGTTTCTTATTTCATTCAGTTTGGCATAAATTTAAGGTTTTTCCTCTATTTTTTTACTGCAGTAAAAAAAAAGTATGTAATGTAAAATTTGACTATATTTATTTATTTACTTATTTTGTAGAGACAGAGTCTCACCTTATTGCCCTCGGTAGAGTGCCATGGTGTCACATAGCTCACAGCAACCTCCAACTCCTGGGCTTAGGCAATTCTCTTGCCTCAGCCTCCCGAGTAGCTGGGACTACAGGCGCCCGCCACAATGCCCAGCTATTTTTCTGTTTTGCAGTTTGGCCGAGGCCATGTTTGAACCTGCCACCTTCGGTATATGGAGCCGGCGCCCTACTTGATGAGCCACAGGCGCCGCCTGACTTTTTTTTTTTTTTTGAGACAAAGTCTCACTTTGTTGCCCTCGGTATTGTGCTATGGCATCACCGCTTACAACAAAGCTCAAGCTCTTGGTCTCAACTGATTATCTTGCCTCAGCCTTCCAAGTAGCTGGGACTACAGGCACCTGCCACAGTGCATGGCTATTTTTAGAGACTGGGTCTTGCTCTTGCTCAGGCTGGTCTCAAACTCCTAAGCTCAAGCAATCCACCCACATCGACCTTCCAGAGTGCTAGGATTATAGGCATGAGCTACTACACCTGGTTCTAAAATTTGACATTCAGGACGGCTCCTGTGGCTCAGCGAGTAGGGTGCCGGCCCCATATACCGAAGGTGGTGGGTTCAGACCTGGCCTCGGCCAAACTGCAAAACAGAAAAATAGCCGGGTGTTGTGGCGGGCGCCTGTAGTCCCAGCTACTCGGGAGGTTGAGGCAAGAGAATCTCCTAGGCCCAGGAGTTGGAGGTTGCTGTGAGCTGTGTGACACCATAGCACTCTATCAAGGGCGAGAAAGTGAGACTCTGTCTCTACAAAAAATAAATAAATAAATAAATAAATAAAATTTGACATTTAAACAAGTGTATTGTTTTGTTTTTAGAGATGGGGTGTCACTCTCTCATCCAGGCTGGAGTGCAGTGTCATGATCA
>CAUYON010069125.1:0-11783 GCA_963573935.1 Arctocebus calabarensis
ACAGATGTCTTTGTTATAATGTGATTTTTGGTCTTCAGGGTATATACCAAGTAAAGGAATTATAGGGTTGAATGGCAGGTCTATTTTTAGATCTCTAAGTATTCTCCAAACATCCTTCCAAAAGGAATGTATTAGTGTGCACTCCCACAAGTAATGTAGAAGTGTTCCCTTTTCTCCACATTCACGCCAACATCTCTGGTTTTGGGATTTTGTTATGTGGGCTAATCTTACTGGAGTTAGGTGATATCTCAAAGTAGTTTTGATTTGCATTTCTCTGATGATTAAAGATGATGAGCATTTTTTCCTGTGTCTGTAGGCCATGCGCCTGTCTTCCTTAGAGAAATTTCTCTTCAAGTCCTTTGCTCACCCTGCGATGGGATCACTTGTTCTTTCCTTGATAATCCATTTCAGTTCTCTATGGATTCTGGTTATTAAACCTTTGTCAGAAGCTTAACCTGCAAATATTTTCCCCCATTCTGATGATGGTCTGCTTGCTATACTTACTACATTCTTGGCTGTGCAGAAAGTTTTTAGTTTGATCAGGTCCCAGTAATGTATCTTTGATATTGCTTCAATTGCCTGGGGAGTCCTCCTCATAAAATATTCACCCAAGCCAATTCCTTCAACAGTTTTCCCTGCACTTTCTTCTAGAATTTTTATAGTTTCATGTTTTAAGTTTAAGTCTTTAATCCAGTAAGAATCTATCTTAGTTAATGGTGAAAGATGTGGGTCCAGTTTCAGTATTCTACAGGTCGCTAACCAGTTAACCCAGCACCATTTGTTAAATAGTCTATTCCCCACTGAATGTTTTTAATTGGCTTGTAAAAGATTAAATAACGATAAGTAGCTGGATTCATCTCTTGGTTCTCTATTCTGTTCCAAACATCTACCTCTCTGTTTTTGTGCCAGTACCATGCTGTTTTGATCACTATCGATTTATAGTAGAGTCTTAGGTCTGGTAGGGTGATTCCTCCTGCTTTGTTTTTATTTCTGAGTAATGTTTTGGCTATTTGAGGTTTTTTCTAATTCCATAGAAAACAAAATATTATTTTTTCAAGATCTTTAAAATATGACAATGGAGCTTTAATAGGAAATGCATTAAAAGTATATATTCCTTTGGACAGTATAGACATTTTAACAATGTTGATTCTTCCCAGCTATGAGCATGGTATGTTTTTCCATGTGCTAACATTTTCAGCTATTTCTTTTCTTAAAGTGTCATAGTTCTATTTATAGAGATCTTTCACATCCTTTGTTAAGTAAACTCCCAAATATTTCATCTTCTTTGGCACTACTGTGAAAGGTATAGAGTCCTTGACTAATTTTTCAGCTTGACTATTGTTGGTATGTATAAAAGCTACTGATTTATAAGTATTGATTTTGTAGCCTGAGACATTGCTGTATTCCTTGATCACTTCTAAAAGTTTCATAGTAGAATCCCTGGTGTTTTCCAGATATACAATCATATCGTCTGTGAAGAGTGAAAGTTTGATCTCTTCTGACCCTATGTGGATACACTTGATCACCTTTTCTTCCCTAATTGCAACGGCTAAAACTTCCATTACAATGTTAAAGAGCAGTGGAGATAATGGGCAACATTGCTTGGTTCCTGATCTAAGTGGAAATGCTTTCAATTTAACTCCATTCAATACACTATTGGCTGTGGGTTTGCTGTAGTTGGCCTCTATTAGTTTAAGAAATGTCCCTTCTATACCAATTTTTTAAAGTGTTCTCATCATGAAGGGATGCTGGATATTGTCAAAAGCTTTTTCTGCATCAATTGAGAGGCTCATATGCTCTTTATTTTTTAATTTGTTTATGTGCTGAATTACATTTATAGATTTGCCTATATTGAACAAGCCTTGAGACTCTGGGATAAAGCCCACTTGGTCATGGTGTATAATTTGTTTGATGTGTTGTTGGATTCTGTTTGTTAGGATCTTGTTGAGTATTTTTGCATCAATATTCATTAGTGATATTGGTCTACAATTTTCTTTTTTTGTTGATTCTTTCCCTGGTTTAGGGATCAAGGTTCAAAGGTTTGCTTCATAGAATGTGTTGGGTAATATTCCGTCTTTTTCTGTATTTTGGAAGAGGTTTCGTAATATAGGTACCAGTTCTTCTTTAAAGGTTTGGTAGAATTCTGATGTGACGCCATCTGGTTCCAGCCTTTTCTTTTTAGGGAGATTTTGTATAGTTGATGCTATTTCAGAGCTTGATATAGGCCTGCTCAACATTTCCACTTCGCTCAGGCTAAGTCTTGGTAGGTGGCATGCTTCCAAGTATTGGTCATTTTCCTTCAGATTTTCATATTTTTGAGAGTAAAGTTCCTTGTAATATTCATTAAGGATTTTTTGAATTTCTGAGGGGTCTGTTGCTATTTTGTCGTTACCATTTCTGACTGATGAAATTAGAGATGTTACTCTTTATTTCCTGGTTAGGTTAGCCAAATGTTTAGCTATTTTATTGACCTTTTAAAAAAACCAACTTTTTGATTTATTGATCTGTTCTATACTTCTTTTGTTTTCAATTTCATTTAATTCTGCTCTCATTTTGATTATTTCTTTTGTTCTCCTCGTTTTGGGGTTAGAATGTTCTTCCTTTTCCAGTTGTTTAAGATGTCCCATTAAGTTGTTAACTTCCTCTTTTTCTGTTTTCTTGAGGAAGGCTTGCAGTGCTATAAATTTCCCTCTTAGGACTGTCTTTGCAATATCCCAGAGTTTCTGATAATTTGTGTCTTCATTGTCATTTTGTTCCAAAAATTTGATAATTTCCTTCTTAATCTCATCAATGACCCATCTATCCTTCAGCATAATGTTATTTAGCTTCTATGTTTTTGTATGAGTATGCATATTCCTGTTGTTATTGAGTTCAACTTTTATTCCCAGGTAGTCTGAGAAGATGCAGGGAATGATTATTTTAAATTTGCTGAGGTTGGACTTGTGACCTAGGATGTGATCAATTTGTGGGCTGATGAGAAGAATGTGTACACAGGTTTGTTAGGGGGAAATGTTCTGTAGCTGTCTGTTAAATACAAATGTTGAATGTTAATTTTATATCTAAAATTTCTTTGCTTAGCTTCTTTTTTGGAGGATCTATCCAGCACTGCTAAATGGGTGTTAAAATCTCCGACTACTATAGAGCTAAAGGTAATCAAGTTGCTCATGTCTGTTAGCGTTTCTCTTATAAATTGAGGCACATTCTGGTTGGGTGCATAAATATTAATAATTGAAATCTCATCATATTGAGTAGTACCTTTAACAAATATGAAGTGTGCCTTCTTACCCTTCCTTATTTTGATTGGTTTAAGGCCTACTAGATTATTGAATAGGATTTTTTACCTGCTTTTTTATACTTTCCATTTGCCTGGAATATAAATGCCCATCCCTTCACCTTGAGTCTATAGTTATCTTTAAAAGTAAGATGTGTTTCTTGTATGCAGCAGATATCTGGCCTGAGTTTTTGTATCCAGTCAGCCAACCTATGCCTCTTTAGAGGAGAATTTAAACCATTCACATTTATAGAAAATAATGATAATTCATTAGAAAGTCTAGTGGACATTTTTAATCCTTTCATCACTGTAGAAGTTGGAATTTGATAAAAAGTTCCTGGGTGAGTTTACTTTTGTGAAGGATTACTCTGGTCATTATGGAGAGTAGGTCTGAGAATATCTTGGAGAGCTGGTTTAGTTACAGCGATTTTCTTCAACATGTAGATGTCATTAAAGTACTTAATTTCTCCATCATAAATGAAACTCAGTTTAGCTGGGTATAGGATCCTAGGTTGAAAGTTATTTTGTTTTAGGAGATTGAAATTCAATGACCATTCTCTTCTAGCTTGAAAGGTTTGATCAGAGAGATCTGCAGTTATTCTAATATTCTTCACCTTGTAGGTGATGGATTTCTTACGTCTGGCTGCTTTCAGAAATTTCTCCTTCATATTAACTTTAGTGAACTTAATTATGAAGTGCCTGGGGGATGACTTATTCTGGTTAAGTCATGCTGGGGTTCTGAAACTGCTATCTGAATTTCAGAATCTCTTAGCATGTCTAGAAAGTTCTTTTTCATAATCTCATAAAGCAGAGACTCTGTGCCTTGTGATGCCACTTTATCATTTTCAGGTATTCTTATAAGGCGAATATTGGTTTTCTTCAAGTTATCCCAGAGCTGTCTTAGGGAATGATCTGTTTTTGCCTTCCATTTCTCTTCCTCATTGTAGGTTTGGGAGTGTTTGAAAGCTTTGTCTTCAATGTCAGAAATCCTTTCTTCTGCTTGCTCTATTCTGTTGCTTAAGGATTCTACTGTGTTTCTCAGATCTTTGAGGGCTGCAACTTCTTGTCTCAATGTGTCAAAATCTTTGATCATTTTGTCTTTGAATTCATTCAATCCTTGAGACTTTTTTGGGGTCATGTTTTGGATTACTGTTTGAAATTCTAATTCCATCTTTTCCTCCATTCTGCTGATCTTATTTGCTATCCAGACTCTGAATTTGATGTCTGACATCTCAGCCATTTGCTTATGCAAGGGATCTTGTGCTGTATCTACCTTGTCATTCCTTGGGAGAGTTGATCTACTCTGATTATTCATATTGCCAGAGTTTTCCGTTTATTCCACCCCATGATTATTTTTTGCCATTTCCTCTGGCAACTTCCTCAGAGTTGGGGAGGCATTGCTCCAAACTTGGACCCTGGCGGGATCACTCTATTGTTGGAAGATATTTGTAGGCAGTGACCTAGTGTAGCTCCTCTGGCGCTGCCCCAGCCAGGGAGATGTGGCTGTGGGAGCAGCTCCAGAGTGGTTTGTGTCACCCACAGGCCCAGCAGCAGGTCTGGGGATGGTGCCCATGGTTCTGGGGAAGCATGGATCACAGTAGCTTTGGCAATGAGAGTGGGTTGCTCTAGCAGTCTCTAGTTGGGCGGAGGGCTCTGCAGAGAGGTAGGGAGGGCCTCGGAGGGAGGGCACGGGGTCATGTGACTTCCTGAGTCCCTGGGAAGATGGATGGGGCCAGTTAGGAAGCAGGGAGGGCACTGGAGGGAGGATGCAGGTTGTGAAGCTACCAGAGACCCTGGCTGGGGCAGCACTGGTCAAGGCAGGCTTGGGATCTTGGCAGTGTGGCCTGCGGTGGAGCCCCGTGCGTTTGCAGGAGTCCTTGGATTGGGACAGGCCTGGGTATCAAGGCAGTGCACCTCCAGGTAGGGTCTGTCATGTCTGCTGGTGTCGTGGGCAGGAGGCGGACATGGGTCCCAAGGCAGCATGGCCCACAGTGGGGTTGCTCCCACCCGCCGCAGCCCCTGGAGTGGGGTGGGCCTGGGTCCTGAGGCTGCACGGCCTGCGGTGGGATTGCTCCCATCCACCACAGCCCCTGGAGTGGGGTGGACCTGGGTGCTGAGAAAGCATGACCCGCTGTGAGTCGCTCATGCCCGCCGGCATCTTTGGGGTGTGGTGAGCCTGAGTATAGAGGTGGCACAACTCCCTGTGGGGTCTCTCACATCCACTGGGGTCATGGGCAGGAGGCGAGCCTAGGTCCCAAGATGGCACAGCCTGCCTGTCATAGCCCCTGACGTTGGGTGGGCCTGGGTCCAGAGGCTGCATGGCCTGCTGGGGGTCACTCGCACCCACCACATCCCCTGGAGTGAGGCAGGTCTGGGTGCCGAGAAAGCACAGCCTGAGGCGGGGTCGTTCACATCTGCAAGCATCCCTGGGGTGGGGCAGGCCTGAGTGTCGAGGTGGTGCAACTACCAGTGGGGTGGGCCTTGGTGCTGAGCTGGAGTGGCCTGCGGCAGGGTTGTACACTATGGTTCCTGGCTGTGGTTGGCCGTTGGGAAGGAGGAGGCTCAGTGCAGCCCTGGAGTCCTTTGCTGGGTGAGGCATTTGGTCTAGCAGACAGAGGTGCTGCTTGAGAACCTCCTCCCACAGTCTCAGCAGGGGTTAGGCTTCTGGTTCGTCAGGTAAGGGGGTAAAGGTGTACTGGAAGTTCAGAATGGTTGGGAAAACTTTAATTCAAATTTTTTGCCTAGTGAGAGAGTGTTTAGAGTCACAGTGTGGGAGTAATCACCACTTCCCACAGTGCTCTCCTGTGGGGTGGGACAAGAGGTCCACAGTTCACTGTCTGTCTGTAGAAAACCTACAGGAGTGGACGAAAAGAGGAAGAGAAAGGAAACAGAAAGCAAAAAAGACCACAACTTTCTTGGAGGAGGGGATGGATGCTTTTCATTTCAGATACATTTTGTACCTGAAACTTGCTTTCTTGGAGTTGCAGCTTGCTTTAGCAGAGGTGATCTCCAACTATCACTTCTCTTTCAGCTGGGCTCCCAATCTTCAGCTCAATTGGGCATTTTCTGGACGTTATCCTTCTCCTTGGTCAGGAGCCTCTCTCAGGAGCTGCTTCTAGTTGGCCATCTTGCCCCTCCCCCCTAGAGTTTTTTATAGTAATCATTGAGGATTTTTAAAATTTCTGTTGTATCTGTTATTTATCCTTTATCATTTCTGATTGATGATAGAGATTTTACTTTTCTGTTTTGGGTTAGGCTAGACATAGGTTTATCAATTTTATTAATCTTTTCAAAGAACCAACTTTTTGTTTTGTTGATTTTCTGATTGATTCTTTTGATTTCATTTTCATTTAATTCTACTCTAATTTTACTTATTTTCTTTCTTTTGCTGAGTTTGGGGTTGGATTGTTTTGAGAAACAGGAAAATATTAACTGAAAATTGTGTGCAAAATGGTCCTGAAGGAGTTCCCAAAAGCAAAGAAGACTTGAAGTTTGCCAAGACCTTTTGGAAAGGCAATATTGTTTGGAGCCATATTATCACTGGTGATGAAATATTTATGTACCATTAGAACCATGAAACAAACCATCAAAGTTCACCATGGAAGTCAGGCCATTCTCCACAACCAACAAAGTTCCATCTGTCTAAATCAAGAGTGAAAATGATGTTGCTAACCTTTTATGGTAATAGAGATAGTGCTCATTATTAATTTGTACCAACTGGAGTTAAGGAGTTAATCCAGCTTAGTATTTGGAAGTGCTTTTAGAAAAAGTGAGACAAAAACATCATGAACTTTTCATCAACTCATGGCTCTTGCATCACAACAATGCAGCAGCTCATGTGGCACTGTCTATGAGAGAATTTTTAGCCAGTAAATAACCTGTATTGGAACACCATTATTACTCACCTGGTCTAGCTCCGGTGAATTTTTTCTTTATGTGAAGATAAAGGAAACATTGAAGGGAAGAAATTTTGATGACATCCAGGACATCAAAGATCACAGGACAGCAACTTTATTGGCCATTCCTGAAAGAGTTTCAAAATTGCTCTGAAGGGTGGATCAGTAGCATCAGTGCATAGGTTCCCAAGGGGCATAATTTGAAGGTGATGATAGTGATATTCAGCATTGAGGTATGTAGCACTTTTTCTAGGTTGAGTTTGCAAACATAATTGTCAGAACTCATAAGATTATACCATATGCAAATAAAAATAATTTTACTTTTTCCTCTCTAATTTGGATGACCTTTATTTCTTTGTTTATCAGAAGCAATGAAATAATAAAGATCAGAACAGAAACAAATCAAATAGTGAATGGAAAAAGAACATAACATAAAAAAACTAAGAGTTGTTTTTTTTAAAGATAAACGAAATCAACAAAATTTTAACAAGACTAGCAGAAAAAGAGTAGAGTCTAATGAGTAATATCAGAAATAAAAGTGGGGACAATACAGCCACTACTTCAGACATTAAAAAAGATCATAAGGGACTATAATGGATAATTAATTATATTCCAACAAATGCAATCTACCAAGGCTGAATCAGGGAGAAATAGAAAGCCTGCATAGACCAATAACAAATAAAGAGATTGATGCAGTAATTTAAAACCTCCCAACAAAGAGATACCTAAGATCAAATGGCTTTTTGCCTAAATTCTACCAAACATTCAAAAAAGAATTAATACCAATGCTTCTTAAATTCTTCCAAAATATTAGAGCCAGAGGGAATATTTCTAAATACAGTTTGCAAGGCCAGCATCACTTTAATATCTAAGGCAGATAAAGAAAAGAAAAGAAAACCATAAACCAATACTTCTGATGAACATTAATGCATCTTCTATAAATCTTAGCAAACTAAATTCAACAACACAGCAAATAGACTATATACATCATGATTTTATGGTTTGAATGTGCCCTCCAAAACTCACATTGAAACTTAATCCCCAATGTGGCAGTGGGGATTAAGAGATGTAGGCCCTTTAAGAGGCAATTGATGGGGAAAGAGGATAAAGGGTGAGATCACACTTGAGGTGCATCTTTGAAGGGTCAGGAGAAAACTACTAAACGCAGAACACAAATGTTTTCACACAGCAAATGAGACAATGTGAACAGGCGGATCAAAATATCTCAGATTGTATATGAAGCCTGCACACTGTACTCCATGATTGAACTAATGTACACAGCTATAATTAAAAAAAAAAAGAGGCAATTGAATCATGAGGGCTCTGCATTCATGAACATATTAACCCATTCATGGGATAATAGATTAATGGGTAAATGGACTAGTGAATTATCAATGGAGCGGAACTGAGTTAAGATATCATGTTCAGCCCCTTTACTATGAGATATCCTGCACTGCCTTGGGACTCTGTAGAATCGCCACCAGTAATAAGGTTACCACCAGATGCTACCCCTCAACCTAGGACTTCTCAGCCTTCAGAATTGTAAGAACAGATTCTTTTTAAAATTAAATTACCTTCTTGCAGGTATTCTGTTATAAGAAACAGAAAATGGACTAAGATAATAACCAAGTGATATTTGTCCCTGGCATACAAGGCTGGTATAACATAGGCAAATTTACCAATTTAATACATCTCATTAGCAGGATTAAAGTTAAAAAACAATAAAAGTGATCTCGAGTGACATAAAAAAGTATTTGACAAAGTTAAGCATTGTTTTTAATAATAACTCTTAACAGTTTATGTGTAAATGGAAAATTCCTCAAAATAATAAAATCTATTTATGAAAAAACCACAGCTAACATCATGCTTAATGGGAAAAAATGGAAAGTTTTTCTCCTAAGATTCAATGCGGCAAGGATGCCCACTTTTGCTACTTCTATCCAATATAGTCCTAGAAGCACTAAGAGGTGAATTTCTTGTAGGTAGCATGTGTTGGATTTTTAAAAATATTGTGCTACCAATCTGTTTTTAATTGGTATATTTCAACCATTTATGTTTAAGAGAATTTATTGGTATATTAGTGCTTAAGTCTGCCATTTAAATATCATTTTCTATTTTATTCCTCTGGTTCATTGTCTCTCCCCCATCCATTCCTGTAGGTTATGTGGATAGTCATCAGAATTCTATTTGATTTACTTATAGTGTTTTTTTGAAATAGAGTCTCATTCTATTGCCCTGAGTAGAGCACTATGTCATTACCATAACTCACAGGAGCCTTAATCTCATGGGCTCCGGCAATCCTCTTGCCTAACCCTTCCCTATGGCTAGAACCAAGGCACCCACCACAATGCCTGGCTAGTTTTCCTTCCTTCCATCCTTCCTTCCTTCCTTCCTTCCTTCCTTCCTTCCTTCCTTCCTTCCTTCCTTCCTTCCTTCATCCTCTCTCTCTCTCTCTCTTTTTCCTTCCTTCCCTCCCTCCCCCCTCCTTTCTTTTTTTTGGCAAAGTCTTACTTTGTCACCCAAGGTAGAATGCCATGGTGTCATAGCTCACAACAACCCCAAACTCCTGGGGTCAAGCAATCCTCTTGCCTCAGCCTCCCAAATATCTGGGACTACAGGTCCATGCCATGACACCCAGGTATTTTCTATTTTTAGTAGAGAAAGAGTCTTTTTCTTGCTCAGTCTGGTCTCAAATGCCTGACCTCAACCTCAAGCAATCCTCCCACTTTCTGCCTACCAAAGTTCTAGAATTATAGATGTAAGACACACCTGGCCTATTAATTCCTGATTTTTCCATTTGGTATAATTTTTTACCCTGACATTTTCTTATGGTGTTTGAATTTTAGATGAGATCAGGCATGTTCAGGATGGAACGCCCGTAAATGCTGCTTGATTTTTTTTTTTTTTTGAATCATAGCTGTGTACATTAGTTCAATCATGGGGTACAGTGTGCAGGCCTCATATATAATCTGAGATATTTTCATCCACCTGTTTGACATAACATTCATGAGATTTTCTCATTTACTGTGTGGAAACATTTGTGTTCTGCATTTAGTAGGTTTCTCCTGACCCTTCAAAGATGCACCTCAAGTGTGATTCCACCCTTTAACCTCTCTCCCCCCACCCTCTCCCTCTCCTTCCCACACTCTCCCCTTTCCCTGTCTTCTTGTGCAATACTTGGGTTGTAGCCTTCACATGAAAGATATAAATTTGCTTCATATTAGGGTTGTATACATTGGATACTTTTTCTTCCAATCTTGAGATACTTTGCTTAGGAGAATGTGTTCCAGCTCCATCCATGTAAATATGAAAGAGGAAAAGTCAACATCTTTCTTTAAGGCTGCATAATATTCCATGGTATACATATACCACAGTTTATAAATCCATTCGTGTATCGATGGGCTCCTGTGCTTGTTCCATGTCTAAGCAATTATGAATTGGGCTGCAATAAACAATCTGGTACAGATATCTTTGTTGTACTGTGATTTTTGGTCTTCTGGGTATATACCAAGTAAAGGAATTATAGGGTCAAATGGCGAGTCTATTTTAGAACTCTGAGTGTTCTCCAAACATCTTTCCAAAAGGAATGTATTAGTTTGCATTCCCACCAGCAATGTAGAAGTGTTCCCTTTTCTGCATATCCACGCCAACATCTCTGGTTTTGGGATTTTGTCATGTGGGCTAATCTTACTGGAGTTAGATGACATCTCAAGGTAGTTTTGATTTGCATTTCTCTGACCATTAAAGATATTGAGCATTTTTTCATGTGCCTGTAGGCCATGTGCCTGTCTTCTTTAGAGAAGTTTCTCTTCAGCTCTTTTGCCCATCCTGAGATGGAATTGCTTGTTCTTTTCTTGCTAATACATTGGAGTTCTCTGTGTATTCTGGTTATTAAACCTTTGTTGGAGGCATAACTTGTAAATATTCTCTCCCATCCTGAGGGCTGGCTGATTACTATACTTACTGTGTTCTTGGCCATGCAGAAGCTTTTTAGTTTCATCAGATCCCAGTAGTGTATTTTTGATACTGCTTCCATTGCTTTGGGGGTCCTCCTCATGAAGTATTCGCCCAGGCCGATATTTTCAAGAGAGTTCCCTGCACTTTCTTCTAGTATTTTTATAGTTTCATGTCTTAAGTTTAAATCTTTAATCCAGTGTGAGTCTATCTTTGTTAGTGGTGAAAGGCGTGGGTTCAATTTCAGTCTTCTACAGGTCGCCAGCCAGGTTTCCCAGCACCATTTGAGAAATAGGGAGTCTTTTCCCCACTGAATGTTTTTAACTGGCTTGTCGAAGATCAAATAGTGGTAAGTAGTTGGGTTCATCTCTTGGTTCTTCACTCTGTTCCAAACATCCACCTCTCTGTTTTTGTGCCCGTGCCATGCTGTTTTGATCACTATCGACTTATAGTACAGTCTCAGGTCTGTAGTGTGATCCCTCCTGCTTTGTTTTTATTTGTAAGTAATGTCTTGGTTACTGGAGTTTTTTTCTGGTTCCATATAAAACGAAGCAATATTTTTTCAAGGTCTTTAAAATATGACAATGGAGCTTTAATAGGCATTGCATTAAAATTGTATATTGCTTTGGGAAGTATGGACATTTTAACAATATTGATTCTTC